>JAWPHD010014505.1:0-60827 GCA_037043455.1 Cyrtodaria siliqua
AAGGTAACATTTCAAAACAACGACAGCAACTAAAGTTACAGGTCAAACAATTTTGTATCGACTGGGCGATCGTGATTAAATTTTGAAAGAGTTTAACAGCAAACAATGCTTATTATAGCATTCAAAATCGTTAACTAAAAACGAGTATGATCAAACGTTTGAGGATACACCGTACCGATATCTGTTAAAATGTGCTCGGACTACACCGTACCATGGTAAACTAGCAATGGGTACACACCGTATCATCGTGACAGTTTTCAACCCAAAAAACATCTACATTATGCAAGTTATGTGGTCAAAGGATGTTTACATACACTCTAAACAGAAGGATTCGAATAGTTATGCACCGCCTAGGAGTCAAAATGCCTCTAAATGACTCCCAGATACCAAAATAGTGATCATCTCTCGATTCACTTTTTAAACACGGGAAACCACTGGTTGTGAGAGCTGATTGTTGTTTTAAAACCAGAGATCTGTGAGATTGACGGGAATAATAATAATCCACGACATTGGACCTTCCCTGATACTTTAAGTACGATGATATCTAATATAAACGATGGATATGAAAAACCCAGGTGAAATAACTGGACACCTACCTTCCGACGTAAACATTGTCCGCCATCTTGAAAATAATACTCCGTATCATAAAAGCTCTACACCAAAACACGTACCAGACAGTGGTACTAGTATCTATGGCACGGCGACATACTATGTAAGGATATAAAGGGTACGTGGAGATAATATGTAAGGATGTACTAGTATCTATGGTACGGGGACATACTATGTAAGAATATAGAGGGTACGAGGAGATAATATGTAAGGATGTCCTAGTATCTATGGTACGGGGACATACTATATAAGGATATTGAGGGAAGTAAGACATATAGTGGATACAGGGACATTATATGAAATGATATACTGGTTACGGGGGCATACTTTGTAAGGATATAGGGTACGGGAACATACTAAGTAAGTATATGGAGAGTACGGGGACATAACATGTAAGCATATATATGGTATGGGGACATAATATGCAAGACTATAGATGCAAAAGGTACGGATACATGATATGTAAGAATATAGAGGTTACTGGGGCATATTATGTAAGGATATAGAGGGTACGGGGACATAATATAGTAAGAATATAGAGGGTATGGGGACATACTATGTAATAATATAGAGGGTACGGGGACATATTATGTAAGGATATAGAGGGTCCGGGGACATAATATGGAAGAATATAGAGGGTACGGAGACATACTATGTAAGGATACAGAGGTTACGGGAGCATACTACGTAAGGATATAGAGTGTACAGGGACATAATATAGTAAGGAAATAGAGACTACGGGACATACTATGTAATGATATAGAGACTACGGGGCATACTATGTAATGATATAGAGACTACGGGGCATACTATGTAATGATATAGAGACTACGGGGCATACTATGTAATGATATAGAGACTACGGGGCATACTATGTAATGATATAGAGACTACGGGGCATACTATGTAATGATATAGAGACTACGGGGCATACTATGTAATGATATAGAGACTACGGGGCATACTATGTAATGATATAGAGACTACGGGGCATACTATGTAATGATATAGATGGTACGTGGACATACTATGTAATGATATAGAGGGTACGTGGACATAATATGTAATGATATAGAGGGTACGTGGACATACTATGTAATGATATAGAGGGTACGTGGACATAATATGTAAGGATACAGAGGAAACGGGGACATACTATTTTAATATAAAAAATGTAAAATGTACGGAGACATAATACGTAAGAATATAGATGGTATGGGGACATCGACAAACGAGTTAATGCCCTAACAATTTACGTCCTCACATTTCCATAAAGGAGGCTATTTGGAAGAAATGCATATATCTATCCAAATATAAGGTAACTATCATAAGATGCTTCAGTTTCATATCCAGCTCAGTGTCTTGCGGAATGGTGATGGTTCTACCCACGTGCCCGACAGTGCATGCATATTGTCAGGAGAATCACCCTTGGTCTTTCTCCACCAATAGTAGCCGGAAAGTCGCCATATGACATTATATGTTGGTGCCACTATGAAATCGAATTCAATTCGTATGATATGTGCACACAATCGGGGAACTATGGTCAATCCGGTTTAATTATTGTTTTATAAATATATTAATGGATGTGTGGCCTAGTGGATAGCACGCTCGATTCTAAATCCTGAGATCACAAGTTTGAGACTTGCTGACACCAACTGGTTACTTCGGCGTGACCGTAGACAAGACATTTTCTCGAGTCTCATCCGTCGGATTGGGCCTTAAACCGGGCTGTCCCGAGTATCGGTGTTTATCACAAGAGTGCGGTAAAGAACCATATACATATAATTTTTTATGAAATATTTAGGGTTGTGTAGGGTTCACGGAATCCGACGTATCCTTGCCCTGTATCTGGGGCGGCTCGAAATAACATATACAATGTACTGGTGAGCCGTTAAAAATAATTTAATTTATCAAAAAGATAGGTATGGAAAATAGGATGAGCTTTTTTTTAGTATGATTTACTTCATTATTAACACTACAACATATGCATGCGATGAGCAATGCACTTTCTAGTACCACCTAAGTATGTAAGCGCTAACACTGTATAGGTGAACATGATTAACAATTATTATTAAATATATTTTTTAAAAAAGGCTCTATTCATTCTGTGTCATAGCGGTGAACTACATAATCGCCTGACAGATAGTCATTATGTCTATTGAAATGTTTGACACAATACGGGTATTATTGATAGTCATCTGTAATAACAAACTTTACATTTATTTAATACCTTAATTTGATTTGACTTTAAGATATAGAAGTTTAATGCAAACACGTCTGTAATGAAGGGTTTGTATATCTGATTGCACTTGAAGGGTTAAAGGCGCTAAGTAAAAAAATAATCTTTGAGATACAAAAATGGCAGCAGCAGCAGCAGCAGCAGCAGCAGCAGCAGCAGTAGCAGTAGCAGTAGCAGTAGTAGTAGTAGTAGTAGTAGAGGTAGTAGTAGTAATGTGGTAGTGATGGTAGTAGTAGTAGTAGTAGTAGCAGCAGCAGCAGCAACAGCAGCAGCAGAAGCAGAGCAGTAGTAGTAGTAGTAGTAGTAGTAGTAATTAGTAGTAGTAGTAGTAGTTGTTGTAATTGTAGTAGTTGTTGTAGTAGTAGCAGTATAAGTAGTTGTTGTAGTAGTGGTAATTTAACATGTGTATGGAAGGCAGTGGTTGCCTGTATGTAGCACCGCTAAATGTTAAATTTCCGCTAAATGTTAAAACCTCCGCTAACTGTTTTAATATGTTTGTTTATTTGTATGGTTTTTTACGTCATTTTCAACACATGCAAGGTTACATAAGACGGTCGATTTTGTGTGGTAGAGGCAGACCACCCACTTTTCCTGGCTAGAACCAGTCCTGATACCTCCCGCCATCCGTAAGAATTGACACTTCCTCACTTACAAGTCGAGCTCCCAGTGGGATTCGAACCCGCAGCGGTGAGAGACGAAGGTTTACAACGCAACGTCGTTAACCATACGCATATGTCATTATGCAACTTTATATTAAGTCATCAATATATTATATGATATGTGTAGATCTCATTATATCTTTTCTTTGTATAACATGTGGATATTTCATTATATAGTTCTAGATACAAATCTGCGATCGACTTGTCTTTGCATACTGCACATTCTCCTTTAAATGTATGAGCAGATTTCGTTATATTTCAAACATTTCTTTGTTAAGAATTTCACAAGTGGGATTATTTGAGGACACCCACTCCACTCCCAAAACACCCCCTCATCCCCCCCCTCCACACACACACACACACATGAAATTTTGATCTTGCCTCACCCACACACTCCCACATCCCACGCCCACACCTACCACCCCCACTATTTTACCTGAGAAAAGCCTGATCCCACTGGATAACTCAATTATCAGCAGGTACTTATCTTCTTTGAAAGTATGTTCTTACCAACCACCCACGAAAAAACTATCATACAGGATCCCGCACCCAGCACCCCGCCCCCATCCCAGGCGCACCCCATCCCCACCCCACCCCACCCCCGCCATCCAACGTCATCACAGACGTAAAACAAAATCGAAACATATTCAGAATCGAGGCATACCACGATATCATACTTATACAGCTTAGTATAGTGTGTCATGTTGTCACCATGAACTGATCAGTATAGTATGAGATAGTATGATGATATTAAGGTAAAACACATTCTGTGCTACATCTGATTTAAATGTTTTGATGAATAAAACCATGTTCGTGTATTATTATGCCCTTTGTTGTCCATATAAACTATTTATATTTCTTTCAAGGCTAATTCAATCCGCAATGTATTAGCTTCTTGAAATAGGAATCTGGGAATTTGGCGTCAGTCAACAACACGTCAACGTGTGCAGTAAACAAATAATTGATATCAACATTATATTGTTCAGTGCGTTGTAATACTTCTGTTGTCTGATTTGGGACAAGTTGCTTATTTATTTATATATTTATCACTCTTGTTTAATGAAAATGATAGCTATTTTAAATACTTATCGTACATTTCTGTTTTATTCACAGTGGATGGGCAAACATGTGGGTCAGAAGCAAGTCCAATAGAGTTTAGTGCGACAAATATTCCCCAGTACGTGACTTCTATCAACTACCCAGATAACTATCCAGCGTAAGTATAGATATTGCTCTTCATTCAACACATACTCAAAGTCTTCTGCAGCATACCACAAAACTATCTATTGTAATTAGGCATGCATCAATTAATCGTCAACTTAATACCTACCCTCTTATGAATATGGCAGAAATGACTACGTCCCTTTTTCTCAAACAAAACTAACCCTCGTAAGAAAACGTCACTTTTGCCATGCCATGCCATGCCATGCCATGCCATGCCATGCCATGCTATACCATACCATACCATACCATACCATACCATATACCATACCATACCATACCATACCATACCATACCATACCATACCATATACCATACCAAAATACCAATACCAATACCAATACCAATACCAGTACCAGTACCATACCATACCATACCATACCATACCATACTACCATACCAAACCATACCATACCATACCATACCATACCATACCACTGGTATTCCTGTATTTTAATGCATGCAACTGTATATAATTAGCCATAGATTAGCCAAAGAAAACATAATTACACGCAATTAATTGCCTAGAATGGCTGACATTTATTCGTATGGCAGCCCCTCAATCGGTCATCTCTTAAACTATAGTTTGTCTATCTCGTTTGTAATGTAATGACCAACATACTTGATCAGAATACAAAAAGAGAAACTGGGGAGGGCGAGAGGAGCATTCACATCAATGCTTCCTCTTGACTGACAATATACGACCGCCATGCAAACTACGCGAGATGAGGCTTTGTGTATGTGTAATCAAATAAAGGGAATTAAAGTGACAGCTCATGAGTTAGGACTGTTGCAAATAAAAGCAATAACTACTTTAGCCAAATTCCGTTTTACTAGGAAAACACATTAGATCAGCAAAATGTGTAAGGCATCATTGGCATTATAGACGTTACAAGACCATACCTGTTGTGTGCTACATTGGCGACACGATCACTGAAAAACACAGAAACGGCTGTCCGTGGTGATGTGATTTACAAACTTCGTAAGATCCTTGATCATATAAAGATATATGATATACCCAACTCGGGTAGCCTTCCCCCTGATACGGCCTAGCGATCGAATGCCACGCGTTGCCGGGACCTTCGCCGATGGATGCCCACTAGTCCCGTTGTGTCACCCAATATGTAAGTCGGCCCAGCGGCCTTCGGCCGAAGGTCGTTCAACGCTATATCCTTCTATATAATTGTATATAGCTCCATGTGCCATGTTCGAGTCTCGAACTCGATTAGAATTCCCCCTAATATGGACTAGCGACCGAGTGCCACATGTACTGGGGACCTTTGCCGACGGCTGGCCACCGGGCCCGTTTTTTCTATTGTACCGGTATTATATATTTTTCTAGATTTTAACCAATACCCCTAATGGATTGCAAATAAGTGATTTTAGTCCTTTTTTCCAACATTTTCCCCTAAAATGTCAATATTTCAGCAGATATGTTATATATGATGCCAGGAAACACTTGAATATGTGTGTAACATTATATTACTTCAATTTGATAAGTTTATGTTAAAACTATTTTCAAAAATAATTCCAGATTCCGGCGATTTTTGACAAAAATACACATTTTTCGCCCCAAATTTAAGGCATTTCTAAACATCATAATGTTTACGACTTTTTTTCTACTTAATGAATGGACCTTACCCTGCCCAAAAAGGTTACAATATTTCTTTTTTCTATTGTATTAGATATATTTCGAATTTGTAGTTAAATATCACAATGTATTACAGAAATCACCAATTTTATTCAATTTTTTAAAAAATTTACCCAAAATCTCAATATTTAAGTATCGGATCCATAAATTATATGGTGGGACACGTAGAGATGCGTTTCGAGAAAGATTCCATCAATTCAAATTGGTTCTAATACATTCCATTATTTCTCTAAAAAATAATTCCAGATTTCGGCGATTTTCATCTAAGAACTCAGCGTTTTCCCCCAAAACTCACTAAAGCCCCAACGCTCAGATGGCACACATGTCTCATTTTGAAACTTACAAAATCCCCCCTGATGGGGTAGGGTTCTCCTACTAGCTCACAGCCTATATGTTTCGATTGTTGCCCATTAAACATAAAAAGGATTATCCTAACACATTGTTGATTTCCTTATTGTGTTCATTCCCCATTCCTGTTTGCTTGTGTAACTTTTCTGACCGGGTTGTGATGCTTGGTATCACTGTTTTCTTGTACATATTACCGTGATTCAGAAAATATGATTTAAAATACTTTTTTTAAAGTCTTAATATAACGGGCACTGAAATAAAAAATGAAATTCATCTTTAAGTAAAAAATAACATGTGGTACATTTTCTATTCTCTCTTACAGGTTTAGTTATCTTAGTCTTGCTTCGATTTCAAATGTGATGAGACTCATAACTCGGTTAAAGCTATTCTTAATTTTGGACGTTAACAATATTTAAGTAAGATTGAAATTTAAAATCTGAAAAAGTTTGATAAAAGTTTTCCAGTTTTGCTTACTCATGTGTTGTTGTTTCTTTCCTATGCACTAGGAGTACAAAGTGTTATTGGTTAATTACGGCATCAGCTAAAGACGAGCAGATCGTCCTTAACATAGAGGATTTTAGAACTGAGGGCACTTCTTCATCCTGCAACACGGGTGACTACCTATACGTCTACGATGGAGGTATGTCGAATTATTTTATTTCTATTATTCAGCCATTATACTTTACTATACTCAGTACATTTGAAAACGCAACACTTGGTTTTTTTATTATCTGAATGAATATCTAGAGATTTTACAGATGCTAAAGTTAAATGTGTTTTAACTGAAAGAAGTAGATCAAATATTATGCAACTGTTTATTGCCATATGTTAACCTTTGGGTGTGGGTGTGGTGGGGGCTGGGGGTGGGGGAAGAGATATGTGCACTAACTATATTTGGAACTATGGTAAGAATGTACTGTAATTATTTCTAAATGGTATATTGTATATCTTCTAATGTTTCACTATCAATATTGTATACTTGTTTCCTTTTTACCTTTGAAAAAGGTGTCTGATCATTTTGATTAGAAATAGTAAAGATATCTTTGCATCCTGTTGCTGATTTCAATATAGTTCGTGTATGATATGACAGTACCGAAATTTGATATTTTGTTTCAATTATAGTAATATTATATTGTTGATTCCAAATGTGTGTTCAAACTCCAATTGAGAAAGAAACTTTCCATCGTCTTTAAATAAATCGTTATTAAGAAAAATTCATTTATTATACCATGCCAGTATAGAAGAAAGGTTTCCCTCCAAGTAAAATCTCTTCATTTAGAAATATAGAGATTTTCAATCTGTGTTCTTCGATTGAAGGTTTGTCCACTTTTTGAAATGCATAACATGATTCTAAATTCCAGTACATCTGCCCAAACAGGATTTGTTACTTGTTTTTTTAGATGATCTGATGATTGTTTCCTAGTTTATTAATGTCCCTTATATTAATTTGTTCTTCTATTATATTTGTCCAAATTCCTTCTATAAAAATCATTCTTCTTTTCCACGTAACTTTAAGGGCTATGTTAAATGCCTTATGATTTGCCATTTGTAATCCCCATAAAAATTGTTTGACAAGTTCTATGTTTTATTTTTGAAGTTCCTTCCCACAGAAAGTTATAAGATATTGAGTTTATTTCTTTAGTGATAAATAAATGGTTTAAATGATGATTACATTTGGGTTTGGTAATGTGATAAATAAATGGTTTAAATGATAAATACATTTGGGTTTGGTAATGTGATAAATAAATGGTTTAAATGATGATTACATTTGGGTTTGGTAATGTGATAAATAAATGCTTTAAATGATAATTACATTTGGGTTTGGTAATGTGATAAATAAATGCTTTAAATGATAATTACATTTGGGTTTGGTAATGTGATAAATAAATGCTTTAAATGATAATTACATTTGGGTTTGATAATGTGATAAATAAATGGTTTAAATGATAATTACATTTGGGTTTGGTAATGTGATAAATAAATGGTTTAAATGATAATTACATTTGGGTTTGATAATGTGATAAATAAATGGTTTAAATGATAATTACATTTGGGTTTGGTAATGTGATAAATAAATGCTTTAAATGATAATTACATTTGGGTTTGGTAATGTGATAAATAAATGGTTTAAATGATAATTACATTTGGGTTTGATAATGTGATAAATAAATGTTTTAAATGATAATTACATTTGGGTTTGGTAATGTGATAAATAAATGCTTTAAATGATAATTACATTTGGGTTTGATAATGTGATAAATAAATGGTTTAAATGATAATTACATTTGGGTTTGGTAATGTGATAAATAAATGGTTTAAATGATAATTACATTTGGGTTTGATAATGTGATAAATAAATGGTTTAAATGATAATTACATTTGGGTTTGGTAATGTGATAAATAAATGCTTTAAATGATAATTACATTTGGGTTTGGTAATGTGATAAATAAATGGTTTAAATGATAATTACATTTGGGTTTGATAATGTGATAAATAAATGGTTTAAATGATAATTACATTTGGGTTTGGTAATGTGATAAATAAATGGTTTAAATGATGATTACATTTGGGTTTGGTAATGTGATAAATAAATGCTTTAAATGATAATTACATTTGGGTTTGGTAATGTGATAAATAAATGCTTTAAATGATAATTACATTTGGGTTTGGTAATGTGATAAATAAATGCTTTAAATGATAATTACATTTGGGTTTGATAATGTGATAAATAAATGGTTTAAATGATAATTACATTTGGGTTTGGTAATGTGATAAATAAATGGTTTAAATGATAATTACATTTGGGTTTGATAATGTGATAAATAAATGGTTTAAATGATAATTACATTTGGGTTTGGTAATGTGATAAATAAATGCTTTAAATGATAATTACATTTGGGTTTGGTAATGTGATAAATAAATGGTTTAAATGATAATTACATTTGGGTTTGATAATGTGATAAATAAATGTTTTAATATAGGAAGTATAAATATAAACAATGATTTTATAACTGCTTTTTCCCCCAAGACGTGTTAAGAATTTTTGATAAGTCTTCCTATCTTTCATACTTTTTCTTTGTTAATTTATGCTAAACATTTTGTTTAAACAATAGTAAATGTAATACCTAACTTCAATTCAGTTTTACCCCATTGTTTTTATTGTATCGCTACTGTATTTTTTAAACCAATGCATATAACTTGTGTTTTTATCGAAATTTACTTTAAGAGCGGAGTATTCAGCATAATTAGATAATTCCTTAAGGGTTTCATCTATAGATTGCCGAGATCCATCAAGACAAGCCGAGTTATCATCAGCATACACGGATAATTCATATTCTGTGTGACCGATAGTAATACCCTTAATGTGTTTATTATTTCTGATATTGATAGCTAGCATTTCAGGCAAAGTATAACAATATAGGGCGATAGCGAATCCCCTTCACGTCATACAGTAAACAGATAAGTTACCTCCCTGTTTTATAGCTCTTTTTTTTCATTTATATAGAACAGTTGCACCCATGATATAACTGAACCTCCAAATTCAATGTAAGTTAAAACTTTGTAAATAAAGTTCCAAGAAATAGAGTCAAAATCATTTTCGAAAACAAAATAACAAGAATTAGCCAGGTAAATGTTTTCCGTTGCAAAGTGTATTATATCATATACAAAAAGTGGATAAAATAGTCGAACAGAAAATGCAGCATTTAAGGACCACATTTAACCACAAACAAGCACAGAAACAAACAACAACTACAAAGACGATACAAAAGGAGTATGGAATAAGAAGTTTGGAAATCGCCGAACACGATAAATACAAAACAAACTATTTCAAATTAAAGTAAGAAAAGAAAGGTACATGTATTTGAGAATGTACCACCGATATCTGTATATAAATATCGGGCTCAGCGATCTCTAAAGATCGGAATGAATAAAGTTCTGACACGATATGACAACACAAACTCGGTTTGATTGAGACAGTTCATAAACGGTAGTGGATAATGCTTGCTACCGTTCACGCCCTGTAGCCCCGGTTTGAGCAGCTCAATATTTAAAATGTCAAAAAAACGAAAATTGAGCCATCCTCAATATGGTATGCATATGACGGTGGACATGGAACCTTCAGTGAGGTGGTTTCATACCAATCCATGATCCCAGTAACAAAATGCTTTGCCCTAATCTAGAAAACAATGGACGAAATAAACAAAATAGAATTTAGTTGGGACCCTAGGTTATAAAGTCTGCGTATCACAAGTAACAGTCGAAAGTCTTAATTAAAAAGCAGACAACATATCCTAAGGGTGATTAAACAATACTCAGCACCTTTAAAGGCTGGAGTATTTGGAACCACCTATGTCAAATTAAAGTAAGAAAAAAAGGTACATGTATTTGAGAATGTACCATCGATATCTGTATACAAATATCGGGCTCAGCGATCTCCAAAGATCGGAATGAATAACAGTTCTGGCAACCTGACTTCTATGACGTGATTTACAAACTTCGCATAGTATTTTGTTAGATACTGGTACCATACACCGCTGGACATGGGGGAAGAAAAGATCTCTATGACCACCGCCATATGCATGCCATCTTCGGGATGGTTAAAATTATGTACTATTGATTTTGTCAATATTGAGTTCTGCTCTACCCGGGGCTAGAGGGCGTGAGCGGTAGCTAGCATATTTCATTACCGTTCATGAACAATCAATCAAACCGAGACTGCAATATTTCGTATGTGTCGTGTTTGGCCGTTTCCAAAGATCCACTCTCATACCTTTCGTAAGATCCTTGGTCATGATCGCTTTCATACTATCTTTGTTAAACTTGTTAAAAGGTTTATCAAAAGAGGTTATGACCCTATCATTTTGCAACGCATGCTTGGTGGTGGACACATTTACAGTTTGCCACTGTGCTTTCCTCTTTAATTGTGAGATGACCGGATAGGCTGTGGATCCTATAATGGCATCTAACTAAAGCCCAAAAGGACGGTGATGCTTGATGTTTGTCTGCAATCTTGTCTTAAAGTGCCCTCAATGGTTTGTTCTCTAGTTGCTCTGGCTTCTGCCAAGTCATTGAGTACCTTCTTTGTGGCTTTATTGACTTTTTTATATATACACGAGCATCTTTGTGTCTTACTTATATTGCCTATTAAGGATGCCTTTTTGGTTAGGGAATAGTTCATGGCGGGGATTTCATTATTTACACTGTCCCGTTTTTTGGGATGACAGTACGGTAAGTGTGAGGTTTGGTGCACCCTATAACCTGGTTTAAAACCCCAGAGGCTTTTTTTGCCACTGACCGTTCCAAGGCGGTAGCCCTGTTGTCAACCTGTTTATGTTTGTGATGTCTTATTTGGTCTTTTATTTGTCTTTTGGTGAGTTGTTCTTTGATTCTGTGTGTGTTTGTGGTTGACTGTCGTCCTTGAATACTACGTTTCCTGTTCGATTTTTATATCTATTTTCATCCCAGTAAAACGGTACGGTGTAAATTAAAATATCCCTGCTAGGTTATATTTTCTAAAAACAATGCTGCAATAATAAGTAATAAAACACATAAATGGTCATGTATATATAATATAAAAACAAAAGTCTAGAAAGCCACACAACCAGTACCCAATGACCTGACAGAAGCCAGATCAACTAGAGAACAAACCAATAAGGCTACGACGAGACAAGATATCAAACAAACAACAAACTACTTCCCTATGTGAATTTAGGTGGACGTCATCATAGGGTCCAGAATATGTCCGGTCCGCGCACAATCAAAGAGGAAAGCATAGTGGCGAACTGTAAATGGGTCAACCTATAAACATGCAGAGCGTTGCAAAATGATAGGGTCATAACTTCACTTGATAAACTTTTTAACAAGTTTAATAACGATTGTATGAAAGTGATCATTCTTATGAAGTTGTAAATCACATCAACATAAACGTCAGGTTGTGATAGTCCTTGTCGCATAAGAGTTCGTAATTTTATATTTTAATATGAGATCAGGATTACGATACTAATATTTTGTAAAGTTTTGGCAAAGTTTATGATAACGGTAGCCCCGCTGGATGAGTTTTTTAATTATACACATATTACGAATATTAAAGTCCTCAAAGCGACTACAAGCTCTGAAAAACGAATATTCCCATCTAAGTGGGGATAATTATAGGCCAAGGAAACATAAATGGTTGTTTTAAATATATAAAATAACGATGAGCTTAATTTTCTAAATTTGAACAATATTGTGGAAGTTATTTAGTAATTTAAAATATAAATCAGTGAGTGTCGGCCATTTTGTTTTGTAGGCTTGCCCTCTATAAGATCTAAAGACCCTCTATAAAATAATAGAGGGTCACCATGTGACCGCTCTAAGCCAATGACATTCCTAGGATTTTGTGCGAGGTGCAAGAAACAGGAAATGACGTGACGTCGTTACGATTTTATCATAAAAACAAGTATAAAAGTCGAACAGGAAATGCAGCTTTCACAGAACACAGTAAACCCAAAAACACGCAAAACGACACATGTATTAAAGGATGAAACTGGATCTATGAAAGTCATACAATCCCTGGGAGATGTAAAAATAACAGTATTGATTGGATGTACGGGGAGACTTTTTACGGTCGCCACTCGGCACAAACAACTCTATTGTGATAATGAAAATAAGTCGAACAGTAAATGCAGCTTTACGTCAGCCATTTTAACACAAACATGGATTTTACTTAAAAGCTGTATTTCTGTGACATTTCTTGAAAAAGAACATGAGTTCGAACATTTGAAGAGTAATTATTTATTTAATATTGAATTAACTTTCTTTTTGAAAGACTATACAGATATTAATAGGTAAAGTTAGTTTAAATTAATCTAACATTATATAGAACTCACAGCTACTTATGAAATGTAAAGACACAAGAATTAAATGATTAGTAACTTAGAACTTCAGCTGTATTTTGGCGAGTGTAAGAAAAGTGATAAACGCGAGCCTCTGCTGAGTAATTTTGTTTAATATGCAACTGTTTTAAAGAACATAATTTACCTGAAAAACGATGGAAATGTACAGTTTACGTCTGCTGCTGTCAGAATACAAATGGAGGATAGTTTGTCAGGGGAAGTAACTTTGGCAAAAAAAACATTTTCGGCGTTTAAGTATAATATATCGACAATAAATTTAAAATACTTTCTTTTGATAATGCATTGTAATTATAAATTGAAAAGCATACAAATATTGTGTATATTTGTAGTTTAAATGGCTGATTCCTGACTTTTTAAGCCATCGAATAATAGCGCATGTTGCCACTAGCCTAATTACAGCAGTTCAGTTAGGCGGAAAATATTAGGTTAGTAGACAGTAGCATTATTTGTATAGCGGAAACACAAAACATTTGTGAAAAAGACTATCCCTAAAGACATGAATTTGTAAACTGTCCTTCAAACCGCCCACTGTAAAGATAACTCTGTAGTCAGCGTAAAGAAGTAACATAACTTTAACATACCTGTATTAATTCCCGAATATGTGTACATAAATTTAGTAAAATGTGTTCTCTTATCCCAGTCTTAACCACCACCCCTTCCCCACATCCCCACCACCACCACTCCCAAATTCATGTTCGTTTTATCATATTTTGTTCATGCTCATTAAAGGTCTACATTATGACCCCTGCAGTGGCAGCAAAACACTAAACGTGGCTCCAGCGTCAACAATAAAATTTGCAGCAAATCTGTAGTTCTGCAGGTGAGAAGGTTTTAGGCCCAATCTCCATATTTTATCTAGGATGAGCCTGGCACGTTCATTCCTGTTAGACGCCATATAACCTGTCATGTGTTAGTGCGCCTTAAAACCCAATTCAATTCAATTCAAAACACCGTGTTCAATAAATATATTATCAAAAGTTTCCATTTGTTTTCTAAAACCAGTTGGTGCTTCTACATATATTTGAAATTTCTTCGCCCAGTCATTTGTAATTTGTCGTTTAAAATTCTTGTAAACGTTTTCCTGATTTACTAAGTAAAGTTATTCCTTTATAGTTTTCCAGTTTATATACCACCACCTCCCTCCCCCCCCCCCCCCCCCCCCCCCCCACACACACACACCACCACCACCACCACCACCACCTCTCCCCACCCCCACCCCCACCACCCCATCCCTCTTGCTTCTTGTGTAATGGGATGACATGACCTTGACATGACCTTCCAATCATTCGTGTTGGAATAGCCTGTCTAAGATTGTGTTGAACAATTTACTTCAATAAAAAATTAAAATGTTGATCTCCTACTTAAAATAATCGTTAATTATCAGATCTGGGCCCCCTGAATTTATTTTATTTCACTTTTTTGTTTTTTATTATGTTATTCTTCAAACACGATTTTGTTTTACCATTTAAATGTTTTACCATTTAAATATCGTTACAGAATGTAATATCTTCATCTGGTTGAGCAAGCTGATTCTGGATTTTTTATTGAGTTGAAATATTCTGCAAAATGGGAAGTCTTTAACGACTTTGATTTATTTGGTGTTGTTGACAAACCTTACTATTTTGTATTTTCCTAACGCATAGTTATATTTAAAAAAAAAATTATCAAACCAACGTTTTTTGTTTCGAATAATACTTTTATATTTAGTTCGGGCTTTCGTTAAAATGTGTTTCATCGGTTCTTTTATTTTTTAAACAGTTTTGTTTTTCACAAAATTCACATTGATCTTTAAAAAAACCGATGTGTTATGGTCGGTTATGCTTAAAAAATTACAGTTTTAATGTTTTGTAATAGGGAGAAAAACTACTATTAGGTGGTAGTAGTTTTAATCTCTGTGGGGAAAAACATTTTATTAAATGATTTTTTTCTTTTCATAAGCAAAATACTATTAGTATTATTAGTTTTTCGGTCTGAATTTATTAGGATGATTTGCCCAGTGTTTATTTAGTTTACTTTTAAAGGAATTAATGAAGGGTGCCTCAATAACTGTGTCTGAGAGTTTGTTCCAAGATTCTACGACTCTGTTAATCCTAATATCATTTCATGATCTCTTTTCCAGCTGACAATACGGCCACACTAATTGCCAAAGTGTGTGGATATACACCTCTATACGATGCGATCGCCTCCTCGGGCAGTACATTGTATCTGTACTTCAGATCAGACATGGCTACAACGTTTAAAGGTTTTAACATGTTGTACTTCGCCGCTCCAGCAGGTTATATTTTGATTTTTACACGTTCAATATTGCCACACATAACTAGTGTGATTACATTATGTCCATCGTATGTCCGTCCGTCCGTCCTTCCGTCACCATATTTAGACGACATCTCCTAAGTAACCGTTACGTCAATTTTGATCAAACTTTAAATGGTTTACACATTTGTTAAAATTAGGTCAGCGCGACATCCAAGATGGCCACCATTATCATAAATAATCGAAACTATCTTCTCAAGAACCACTCAACAGATTTCGGTTGTTTTTCTTTATTAATGATCGCCCAATCCTGGATTATCAATTATGTTCAAATGAAGTCCCCAAGATTAGAAATGGCTGTGCCCTGTGGGTTCAAAGTTTGTATAAAGAGATTCTGCACTGCAGGAACCTCAAACATTAAAGAATGTTGTAAATATGGTGACAAATGTTAAAAAAGTCAGGTATGTAAAAACATGCAATAAATGTAACACAATTGGTGATATATGTAAACAAATATTTTGTGACAAATGTAAAAAACATGAAGTCATATTTGTCAGAAAATAAAATCACAAATGTAATAACGACTTGCTTCACGTGTAAATGAGGCTGTAGTAATAATATCGTTATCAGTTGATAATGAACACAACACAGTAATGCAATACTATGTGTAAGGTGCACCCTAGAACATTGTTTAAACCCCCAGCGCGGCCTTTTTTGCCAATGCTAGGAACTTCTTTTATTTGCACTGTTCCATTTTATTGGGATTGCAATTCCCTAACTATGCGTGGGACGCTTACAAGACATTTTGAAATTTTGGACGGTCTCCCACACCCTCCCATAACGAAAACTTTAATAATCTTCTTCTCTGAAACTACAAGATCTAGAGGTCTAACAGTTTTATATAGCATGCATCTATGGTACTCTATCAGGGACACATTTTGCCTTACCTCAGGGTTCACATGTTTTACATAAGACTATAAATGGAAAACTTAAAAATTCTTCTTCTCAAGAACCAAGGAACAGATTTAGATTTTTTTTTAAATCTCCAACCCCTGGATTATTATGATTGTTCAAATGAAGTCCCCGGGATCAAATATGGCTGCAGCCCGGGGGTCCACTATAACCAAATATACATTTCCTGGGCATGAACACACACATACTACCATCCAATCAGCATCGGTCTTGGGATATATACCCTGGACCATAACGTTTGAAATCCCCACTCTATTACCACTTACTGTGCCTATACACTTAATTTCAGGCGTGGGAATATGCGATGGCGCGATCTTGACTGCGTGATATAGTTCTGTAAATTAAACATTATATGCTTGCTTGACATTTTTTCAGATTTTCGATATTCATATTGTCGAAGATCATAGGGTTAGCGACATTACTCCCATATGACACATATTATACTATAATTACCTTCAAAAAGCACTAAACTAGTATACTGTTGTACTGAAAGGAAAAAGAAACGCATAATCAAACAATTGCCTATACTACTCCATTATCTACACCTTATTTCACGTAATATTCCTGATGCATCACAACGTGTTTTGTACAAAAAGAGGCTACAACTAATTAAAAAAAAGGACAACTCTGTCATGTAGTAGACCTTTTAATCAAAGTTACACGAACTTCATAAATGTTGAAGTTTCGCTTGAAAAAGTCAAGCCATTTCAGTATTGTGTTTAATATCAATAGACTGCAACGTTTAAAGCCTAAGTTTGCTCACCAATGCGCATTCTGTCGATAATGAAACTTTAAAGGGGTAACTATTGGTGTGTTCGCTGCTATTTAAACCTTCTTTTCGAAAGGACATGTCTAAGTTGGCCCGTACAATTCGATTAGCAGTAGTGTATTGAACATACAATATATAGCGGAAATACCCAATATGCGTTTTCCTTTCAGTATATAAGTTTCATATAAGTATCATCCTAGACTCATATACAAGTTGAATTATTGTTTTCTATTATTGTTTTCATGAAAATTATATGAGTTTGGAATCGGTAGGTTTAGGCAAACGTTAGTTTTACCTTGAACATGGTTTAATTTGCGTTCATGTGTTTGGAGTCGGTAACTCAAAATCAAACGTCTTTCTAGATACTTATGAATATAGATAATTAGGTCAAAGTTCAAAATCGAGGTAATCTTAAACAACAAACATATCTCAATTTTACATGACTGTGCATACTAATTTGTAAGCTTATCTTATTTAAGATTTCCACATACCTGTAGCTACTAAGTTGAATAATATGAGGTCAAAGGTGATTTTGTTACACGTATGTTTTGTCTCTATGTGACCTAGTTGTCTCCACATCATGATACATTGTTTCTAACCTAATAGATCCAACTGTCCAGCCGGATTGCAGGGGAGGAATCCTAACGGCTACATCAACTCCACAGTGGTTGTTTTCTTCCAACTTACCAAACATCTATGACTCGTAAGTATTCTAAAATAAATATTCGTCAAACTACATATATTTTTTATCGTATACATGATCGACACAATCATCTTGTTTATTATTTTTTAATTTCTTTTTGCTACGCACCTTTTACACTATTACGAATCAGGTTGCATTATACCCCACGTTTACACTCGCCTATAATCTGGTTTGAAAGATTTAATAGTATTACCTAATCCTCTAAGCTATTCTCAAATCTTTTGTTCATAAAAAAACTCAACTAAAATTGTTTTTAATTTGTAGAGAGTAGATATAAATCCGAACAGGAAATGTAGCATTCAAGGACCACAGTCAATCAAAAACAGGCACAGAAACAAACGATACTTATACAAGTATGACATCACAAACCTAAAACGGTTGGCAATAGGGCTATTGCCTTGGTACGGTCAGTGGCCAAAAAAGGCCGCTGTGGATTTAATGAATGAATGAATGAATGAATGAATGAATGAATGAATAAATGAATGAATGGTGTTTTACGGCACGTCGACACATAAATAGGTCATATTGTGAGCAAAATCTGATGAAAGACGAAGAAATGAAGTAGTAATTAAAAATTAATGTAAATATATAAAAAAATAACTATTTACAAATAAGGGATGATATGGTAGTAATATATATAAATCAACAAATGCCGCCCGTAAACGGGATTGTGGGTTTAAACCAGGTTCTAGGGTGCACCAAACCTCACACTTATCCTACTGTCATCCCAATAAAACGGGACAGTGTTAATAACAATATCCCCGTCAGGCTATATTCTCTCACAAGCAAGGCATCATTAATAGGCAATATAAGTATGCTATATTCTCTCACAAGCCAGGCATCATTAATAGGCAATATAAGTATGCTATATTCTCTCACAAGCAAGGCATCATTAATAGGCAATATAAGTATGCTATATTCTCTCACAAGCCAGGCATCATTAATAGGCAATATAAGTATGCTATATTCTCTCACAAGCAAGGCATCATTAATAGGCAATATAAGTATGCTATATTCTCTCACAAGCAAGGCATCATTAATAGGCAATATAAGTATGCTATATTCTCTCACAAGCCAGGCATCATTAATAGGCAATATAAGTATGCTATATTCTCTCACAAGCAAGGCATCATTAATAGGCAATATAAGTATGCTATATTCTCTCACAAGCAAGGCATCATTAATAGGCAATATAAGTATGCTATATTCTCTCACAAGCAAGGCATCATTAATAGGCAATATAAGTATGCTATATTCTCTCACAAGCAAGGCATCATTAATAGGCAATATAAGTATGCTATATTCTCTCACAAGCAAGGCATCATTAATAGGCAATATAAGTATGCTATATTCTCTCACAAGCAAGGCATCATTAATAGGCAATATAAGTATGCTATATTCTCTCACAAGCAAGGCATCATTAATAGGCAATATAAGTATGCTATATTCTCTCACAAGCAAGGCATCATTAATAGGCAATATAAGTATGCTATATTCTCTCACAAGCAAGGCATCATTAATAGGCAATATAAGTATGCTATATTCTCTCACAAGCAAGGCATCATTAATAGGCAATATAAGTATGCTATATTCTCTCACAAGCAAGGCATCATTAATAGGCAATATAAGTATGCTATATTCTCTCACAAGCAAGGCATCATTAATAGGCAATATAAGTATGCTATATTCTCTCACAAGCAAGGCATCATTAATAGGCAATATAAGTATGCTATATTCTCTCACAAGCAAGGCATCATTAATAGGCAATATAAGTATGCTATATTCTCTCACAAGCAAGGCATCATTAATAGGCAATATAAGTATGCTATATTCTCTCACAAGCAAGGCATCATTAATAGGCAATATAAGTATGCTATATTCTCTCACAAGCAAGGCATCATTAATAGGCAATATAAGTATGCTATATTCTCTCACAAGCAAGGCATCATTAATAGGCAATATAAGTATGCTATATTCTCTCACAAGCAAGGCATCATTAATAGGCAATATAAGTATGCTATATTCTCTCACAAGCAAGGCATCATTAATAGGCAATATAAGTATGCTATATTCTCTCACAAGCAAGGCATCATTAATAGGCAATATAAGTATGCTATATTCTCTCACAAGCAAGGCATCATTAATAGGCAATATAAGTATGCTATATTCTCTCACAAGCAAGGCATCATTAATAGGCAATATAAGTATGCTATATTCTCTCACAAGCAAGGCATCATTAATAGGCAATATAAGTATGCTATATTCTCTCACAAGCAAGGCATCATTAATAGGCAATATAAGTATGCTATATTCTCTCACAAGCAAGGCATCATTAATAGGCAATATAAGTATGCTATATTCTCTCACAAGCAAGGCATCATTAATAGGCAATATAAGTATGCTATATTCTCTCACAAGCAAGGCATCATTAATAGGCAATATAAGTATGCTATATTCTCTCACAAGCAAGGCATCATTAATAGGCAATATAAGTATGCTATATTCTCTCACAAGCAAGGCATCATTAATAGGCAATATAAGTATGCTATATTCTCTCACAAGCAAGGCATCATTAATAGGCAATATAAGTATGCTATATTCTCTCACAAGCAAGGCATCATTAATAGGCAATATAAGTATGCTATATTCTCTCACAAGCAAGGCATCATTAATAGGCAATATAAGTATGCTATATTCTCTCACAAGCAAGGCATCATTAATAGGCAATATAAGTATGCTACATTCTCTCACAAGCAAGGCATCATTAATAGGCAATATAAGTATGCTACATTCTCTCACAAGCAAGGCATCATTAATAGGCAATATAAGTATGCTATATTCTCTCACAAGCAAGGCATCATTAATAGGCAATATAAGTATGCTACATTCTCTCACAAGCAAGGCATCATTAATAGGCAATATAAGTATGCTACATTCTCTCACAAGCAAGGCATCATTAATAGGCAATATAAGTATGCTACATTCTCTCACAAGCAAGGCATCATTAATAGGCAATATAAGTATGCTATATTCTCTCACAAGCAAGGCATCATTAATAGGCAATATAAGTATGCTACATTCTCTCACAAGCAAGGCATCATTAATAGGCAATATAAGTATGCTACATTCTCTCACAAGCAAGGCATCATTAATAGGCAATATAAGTATGCTACATTCTCTCACAAGCAAGACATCATTAATAGGCAATATAAGTATGCTACATTCTCTCACAAGCAAGGCATCATTAATAGGCAATATAAGTATGCTATATTCGCTCACAAGCAAGGCATCATTAATAGGCAATATAAGTATGCTATATTCTCTCACAAGCAAGGCATCATTAATAGGCAATATAAGTATAACATAGACGTTCATGCATATATGAATATAAAAACAAAAGCATAGAAAACCACGAAGCAAGTACTCAATGACTAGGCGGAAGCCAGAGCAACAAAAGAACAACCCGTTAAGTCAGCACAAGTCAGCTGGTAATAATGCTGTTAGAGTTGAACTTGGAATTTCCCCCATTACTATATTGGACTTTAAACAAAGGATGCATTTTGGTTGGACATTTTACAATCTTCAATTGAAACTCTGGTTCATAAAGCATATAAAGACAGTATTTCGTTTGATAAAGGATTTGCAATTATTTGTTTTAGAGTTAAACAGTTTTAATCATGTCTGTCAAAATCAGGGTACGTTTCGTTTACAAATAATAGATTAATAAACGCTGTTTTTATGAAAAATGTAAAACCTTTTTGAATCCCTTTCGAAATCTTTGATAGTCAAACCGGATATTGGTCATAAACTAAGAATGTATTGCAAAGTCAAGGATAACTATGAATGTGAAGTGTATTTATTTTATCTTTGATAGACAAACCTTTGATAGGCAAACGGGAAATTGGTCCTAAACTAAGAACGTATTGCAAAGTATGAATGTAAAGGGTATTAACTTAAAAATGATCTTGACATATTTAAAGTTTCCTCTTTTGTAAAGTTACGAACTAGTACTCAAAAGTTAGCTGTTGAGGACGATAGATACAATAAAATAAATTTCTCACAATAATAGAATATGTTTTTTTATGCAATTTAGAGGTAGACACTTGTTAATGACTTGCACATTACTAAATTCATTGTGACAAACGTTCTTTCAGGAAGTAGGTGTTATTATTCCGTCATTTTCTCAAATGAATTATACTGAAATTTTTAAATACTTCGTTTACGTAAAGACCATGACCTTATTAAATTAAGTATTATCTTTGCTGATGGTATGTTTAATCCAAGAAAAAATATATTCACTCAAAAGTTAAGCCATTTAGGGGTAATAATTGAAATATGATAATGTACCCAAATATTTACTGATTAAAGCACAACAATGTACGTCAGAACAACAAAATAAATACTATTTTAGTCAATCCTTTACCACAAAACAAAAATTAAAGGGAAAATAACTTACCCATCTGTCGTGTGTAACGGTCACGACTAAACTCGAATAGTGGTTTCCTAAATTGAGACAAAGAGTATTTCAAATACAACACTCGTTATAAAGCCTCGTCCGTCGGATGGGGACGTAAACCGGGCGGTCCCGTGTATCGGTCTATCAACCGAGCACGTTAAAGAACCATAGGAATCTATTCGATAATAAGAGTAGGGCAGGTTCCCGGATTCCTATGTATCCTTCCCCTCTCTCTGGGGCGGCTCTAAATAACCTGTACTGTGTTGATGAGCCGTTAAACAACATTCAATTCAATTCAATTCGTTATAAAGCATGCAACATATCGTTTACCTGGCTGAACTCATGCGTGTAAACTTCACGTCCAGTCAAACGTGTTGAGTCCACAAATGTGACGTGGTTTTGAACTAGAACTTTTGTAAGCAGTAATACATTTTTCTTATTGCAAATATCGGCAATTTTTTATCAAATACACAACTAGTAAACTCATCAATGTCTTGATACTTAAAGGATTTTGATGACATAAAAAACAAGAGATGTTTTTAGAACATATATGCCCCACTTCAACGAGCATGACACAAATATTCTTGCCAGGTTTCGAGTTTGTAGTGCCAGCTGTACTTGAGTTATCGCGAAGAGAAGCACTTTTAGTGGTTTTTAACATGTTTTGTTAGCATGGCAATCACATTTCTTATGCGAATCTACCTAAAAAGGAAGGTACACAACTAGATCATGACACAAACATTCCTGCCAAGTGTCGAGTGCCAGTTGTTCTTGAGATATCGCGAAGACAACATACAAATTAGATTTCAGAAGGATGAAACTAATATACGCATAGGTAAAAAGATGCATTGGGCAAACCCTTATATGGGTTTTATATCTGTCTATGGTAAACAGACTGTGATTCATGTAAGTGGCAATAAGTATGCTTTACAACTTGAATTCCAAGAGAACTCGTCTGAAATACTTGAATGATTTCAATACTGCTGATTTCCTTTTTTTTTTTAAATTTTCATTATTATGGTTTTCATTATTACTAATGTTAAGGTAGCAGCAGTTCCTTTACATTTTTGACTTTGAATAACGCAATCTTATAATTACACATGGTAACAGTGAACAGTTGATATGTGTTGTAATGCGCACACTAACGAACAGGTATCCCTTACATGTGAACAATTGTATTTCTGACATTTCTGTGCTGATGTATACTTCTAGCACGTCGTGTTATAATCAATATGTAAGGCATGTCAAGATATTTGAACAGAAAAGAAGCGAGGTCGCCCACATTGATTCAAAATGCTTGGTAGGAAGGTGAAATGCTTGGTAAAAATCGGGAAGAATGTAAGAAAGAAAAAGGTCGTGGTATTTATGTCTCAGTGACAACATTTATTGTTTTTAATATGTTCTAACACCCGTGACTTGATGTCTCTCGGCAGCTATTTTACGCTTGCGTAAACCTTGCTTGTTTTTTTTCCTTGTATTCTTTCAGTGATTTCAACTGTGAATATTCGTTTGAGACAAAGACACCGGATTTAGCTGTAATGTTTACAATGTATTTTATGGACATAGAATACACCGAAAACTGCACGAATGACTACTTGGCAATATACGGAGGTATATTCTTTTTTCAAAACAATAGTAATTACGTGGACAGTTAATTTCTCTCTTCCCAATTCCCAATTTCTATCACTTTTAGTCTGTTTTCCATGAGTCTTAGTTTGGTTGGTTTAGTTTAAACATATTTTATTCATTGTATTTACAAGTTAAGCATATATACACTAACAACAAATAAAGGATTGGAACGGAAGCGTAATGCTTATTAAGTTCCTTTCCTTACCATGTTTATATGTAACACTAGAATGGCAGATTTATTATACATTACTCAAGAAGAGAAAATAGAAACATAATATTTCTTATACAATGGAAAATGTTATCAAGATTTAGAAGGAAAAGTACGTTTGAAAGCTAAGAAAAACGCACTCACAAACGATAATAAAATTGATATATTGAATAATACTACTACTATATAAAAAAAAAAAGTGTAAGGGAAATATGGGCGGCGACAATGGGTAGGGGCGAACCATCCGTACTAGCAGCATCTAACTTATTCATTTACTGATGTGTGATAAGTAATGTCAGTTTAAAATCGTTTGCTTTTTAATATAAAATTGTGCACATTTTCGAAGATCACTTCATTTGTTTCGTAACTGAGATTGGGGTCACCACAAAGGAGAATATTAGTTGAGATAGTACATATATTTGAAAGAGAGTTGATAAGTTCTAAGCGTATAATGTGATAGGTTGGACACGTGAAGAAGAAATGCTCAGTGTTCTCGATACTACCACAGTGACACAGAGGAGAGTCAGTTATATTTTTGATAAACAAGTGATGGTTTAATGAACTACAGTTTGTTCTGAGACGTGTGTGTAGGATTTGTGCTTTCCTGTCACCTGAGTAGTAATACTTCGGGGGACGTGTTTCATGGGTAAGATATCGTTTGAAAGAGTAGACAGATTCTAAGGAGCTGGCGTCCTGCGGGAGTAAATTCCATTCACGAACAACAGAAGGTAAAAACGAATCGGAGTAATTTTGTGTTCGAGAATGAATTGTTTGAAGATTATTTGCATTTCGTAAGCTGTATCGAGACTCGTCTCCTACTAGAGGAGGAACTAATGTAGTAAGATACGGTGGTGCCAAGTTATGATTCATTTTATAAAATAGAACAAGCTTATGTTTACGCCTTCGAGCGTCAAGCGTTTCCCAGCCTACTTCCGTGTGCAAATTTTTTAAGGATACAAGTTTGGTAGCTCCTGTTACAATTCTAGCTGCTTCATTTTGGATTTTATCTAGTTCCAGTTTTTCATAAAGTGTGCAGTTATCCCAGATAACATCCGCATATTCTAACAGGGGCCTTATAAAACTAATATATATTATTTCTAAGGATTTACGATCCAGCTGGAATTTAAGTTTTCTCATTATATTTATTCTGGTCCATGCTTTAGCTGTCATATATTCTATGTGGTAATGCCAACTGCAGTCGTTTGAAAGCTTCACGCTTGGTTGGTTTGATATGTTTAGAAAAGTTTGCTATCTAGTACAGAAAAAGTTTATGGTTTTGTTCAATTAATAACGAAATTATTTTTATTCAGCGCACATAGTGAGTTGTTTGCTTTTATATATTATTAAAGGTCGGTGTTCGTTTGCATAAATATCCTGGTTGACGGCAAGTGTAGAATGTAGGCCTACATACTGTTAATAGTGGTAATTTTTTTGAAAAATACACATTATCTCTACTGTACTGTGATTGACTAAAAGCACTGGGGGATGGGGTGGGGAGATTTGAACTGCATAGAAGACAAAAATAAATTAGGACATAGCATTTTTAAGTAATGGATCGATTTCATATTTTACTAAACACATCTCCCTATATTCAAGAACAGTTTCAATTAAATCAGTGCGGTAGGGCTATTCTCATCAGCTGCAATGTAGCAACAAAGTAAACACTTTCACTTGATTCTTGCTTTTACATATTTGTATTGATTTGTATAGGAAATACTGGGAATAGAAAAGCATCTCAAAAACACTGGTTATTAAACTATATATTACATAATTTAAAATGATATTTTATTAATATTTCTAATGATTCACGCCTTTTTACACCAGTTTGCACGAGAACGCCAAGACGACGTTACGTCATCCAAGACGACGTTACGTCATACAAACAAAACAAGTGGAAGCGGAACTCTTCGTTAATTTCCGTAATCGTTATTTCGTAGTGGCGGAATCTGACGACGACGTCCGTAAAACAATCGGAACGTCATTTGGCATTCCCGCCACTGACGGAAAAGCCCGAGCAATGTTCCGTCATGCATGTGTTACCAACTAATTTATGTTTGTTTCTTGTTTGTTTGTAACAAATAATGAAATAAATTATACGTTTCTTTATACAGACGTATAAATTATCACTCTCCTTTTTCCATATCACACCTCAAGTCAAGTCAAGTAATATTTATTTACAAGTCGGTTATACAACAAAATAACACAAGCTCCAGTGAGCTTTTAAACCCGACTAACACAGTTAAGATGATTAAGTAATATGCATATATAAATATTTATCACACAAACTAACATTAAAACATATCAGTAGTAATATTAAGAAAATGTTAACTTACATACATTAAACGATTAAACTCTTAATACATGCAATTATAGCTTTCATGTTATTAGGTTTTAAACTATCGTCATAGTGTAGCAGCATATACAATAACATATAACAAGTGATCCTGGATATGTAACTGTAAAATAATTATAAGAGGCCATATGATATAAAATTACATTCATAATCGCAATATGTAACAATAACGCAAACTAATTTATGAAAATATTAATCTTGGAGAGCGTTCAAAGCAAGCACATATTAAAACAAACCTCATATATAAAACAGGTCTTTCAGCTCTAAAATGTCAATAGATGCATAGGCAACATGCGTGTACCAAAACAATGCAGTACACAAAGCGGAAGGCCTAAAAAACTGAGACACGTAAGTTGATAAATAGATAAAATGCAAGGTGCACCTAACGTAGCATAAGCTGACGTAGTTCAATACGAATGCTGATCAAATTATGGGAGATCTAAGTGACCCCACAAGAGGAGGATACGCATATTGGCCCCTTCCCAGTTTAATATTAGTGATTGGAATTGATTAAAAGATGAACATTCCCTAAACGAATTTGGCATAGAATTCCATAGTATGGCAGCAGAGTATCTAAAACAGTTAATTCCAAACCTAGTAGTTCTTGTTTAGGCAATGTAGCCGTATTACTGTACCTAAAATTATATGATGAAGTTTTAATAGTTGCAAGATCATGAAGATATACAGGTCCTTCCTTATTATCACTTTTATATACCTCTAAAGCTACAGATCTCATTCTTCTAACTTTTAATGAAGGTAAGCCATCAGTTGTCAACAAGTCATTGTAAGAGCTGCAATAATCACTATAAATAAAACGCAATGCCCTTTCTTGAATATTTTCAATCTTCTTGATGTTTGTTTCATTGGTAAAATTCCAGGTCAATGGACAGTAATTAAAATTTGACATAATAAAATAATGATACATAGTGAGCCTGTCTAATCTGCATAAATATTGTCCAATACGTTTCATAACATTTAGCTGCCTGGATGCCTTTTTGCAAATATTTGAGATATGAGTATTAAATTTTAACATAAAATCAAAAGTACTTCCAAGTAATTTGACTTCCTTGTCACATTTAATTTCATCATTGTCCAGTTTAAAATTTAAGTCTAAATTATTAGTTTTTTTCAAAGGCAATTGCCTGAAACTTGTCTGGATTAGCCTTCATATGACTGATAGAGAACCATTTTATCAGGATCATGCTTTGTTCCTCCAAGGTCTTTACTAGTAACGTTGGTGAATCACAAGCATAGGACAGAGTGTTATCGTCTGCATATTTATATAGATTACCTTTGGTTACAAAATCGAAAATTTCACAAAAATGTTAAAAAATAGGGTCTAAATTTGAGCCTTGGGGTACACCCTAAATTAATTATTTGAAGTGACTGACAGTACTTCCTAGCTTAACACATTATCTTCTCCTTGTCAGGTAGCTCTCAACAAGCATAAGGCACCATCTGAAATAACATAAAATTTCGTTTTTAGCAGCAGTAGATCATGAGGGAGACAAGCAAAGGCCCTTGAGAGGTCCATCAAAATTGCGGCAAGATACTTATTCTGGTCTAACATAAGTTTCCAGTCTTCTGCATTTTTTAAAAGGGCAGAGCTACAACCATAGACAGGTCTAAAAGCACTTAAAAAAACATTAAATACGGAATCAAAATATTTCAGTAACTGATGATACATGGCCCTTTCAAAGACTTTTGAAGTAATTGGTAATTGGAAAAAGGCTCACAGGTCTATAGTTCCCTTTATCTAGAGTACTATTTTTCTTGTGTGTAGGCACAACTTGAGCCATTTTTTAACAATCTGGAAATAAGGGTTAATTAAAAGATCTATTAACAAGTCTAGTCAAAGGTTCACAGATGATAGGATTTGCAAGTTTTAACATTTGACTGACATTTGTCATGACCTGTGACCTTCTTTACATTCATTTTATTAATTGTTTTGTAAACAAAACTTCCATCAACAGGTTTGAAATCAAACGTACCATTTGTGTTGAGAATATTTTTAATTTTGTGTGTGCTTTCACCTGATATCATTTCGAGAATTTAATATCAATACCGAGGTCCGTAGGACCGATGTAAAGATATTGTTCGAGGGATGATATTAGGTATGATGTGGAAAAAAGGAGTCGTAATTTATTTGTTATTAAACTATACATACACCAAAAAACAACAGACATGTTTTTAAAATATACTGAATGGAAAAGGAATTGCATAATGAGTATTTCCACTTATATATTGTATGTTTAATATTCTACTACTAATCGAATTATACAGGGCGACATAAGGCCTGTCCTGTCGGAAAGAAGGTTTAAACAGCTCCGAACACACCAATAGTAACCCCGTTAAGTTCATTATCGACAGTATGTGCATTTGGCGTAAGCAGGCTTTAAACGTTGCAATCTTTTAGCATTAAACACAATACTGAAATGGCTTGACTTTTTCAAGCGAAACTACAACTTTTATGAATTTCGTGTAACAAAGTATACTTTGATTAAAAGGTCTACTACATGACAGAGTTGTCCTTTCTTTAATTAGTTGTAGCTCCTTTTTGTACAAAACACGTTGAGGTATATCAGAAATATTACGTGGAATTATGTGTGTATAATAATGTAGTAAAGGCACATTTTTGATTATGAGTTTCTTTTCCCTTTCAGTATATGTATAGATCTATCAGGTGTGATATGTATAGATCTATCAGGTGTGATATGTATAGATCTATCTGGTGTGATATGTATAGATCTATCAGGTGTGATATGTATAGATCTATCAGGTGTGATATGTATAGATCTATCAGGTGTGATATGTATAGATCTATCTGGTGTGATATGTATAGATCTATCAGGTGTGATATGTATAGATCTATCAGGTGTGATATGTATAGATCTATCAGGTGTGATATGTATAGATCTATCAGGTGTGATATGTATAGATCTATCTGGTGTGATATGTATAGATCTATCAGGTGTGATATGTATAGATCTATCAGGTGTGATATGTATAGATCTATCTGGTGTGATATGTATAGATCTATCAGGTGTGATATGTATAGATCTATCAGGTGTGATATGTATAGATCTATCAGGTGTGATATGTATAGATCTATCAGGTGTGATATGGAAAGTGAAGAGGTGTAATGTATTCATCATTGACTGTGAACTAAAACAGGAACCACCTTTTCTTTTTCTTTTTTTCTTTTTCTTTTTTTTTTTTTCTTTTTTTTATTTCTTTATCGATTATGGAAATGTTATTCTTAACAAAGTCTTACATGTGTTGAAAATGACGTGAATCACCATATATATAAACAAACAAAAAAAATCTTAACAAAACGCTCGATTCGGGAGTTTTTGCTTCATAACTTTCTTAAGTTTATATTTAACTTTTTGTTTTAGTGAAACGCACATATACCTACAAAGTGGGCGTTTTCCTCCGTCGTAAACGGTTATTTCGATTCATGCATAATTGAATATAGACTTTCTTTGATTAGCCTTCCCAAAGTATTGGAACTGAAAAAAGCATGGACATTTGGAAGGGCTAATTTCAGAAAGTACTGGATGAATTGACATACCGTTTGCAACAGAGGAAAGCTCATTCTGTAGAGGAATGTGCATTTTAGCAAACACAATTTATTAAAAAAGTAATGAAACGAAAACATTCTTGAATGACACATTTTTACCGTGAACTCGATAAAAGTGGCCAGTGATTCCAACGTCATTTTACCTGCATCCATTTTAACGAGAATGAAATTTAAACGTACGTAAACGACAGCCTGTCCGTTAATGACGTCAGTTAATTAACGGTCATAGACGTCACTTACTTCTGGGTTTAACCTGCGCTGGAAGATAACGCTGGAAGATAAGGATTTCATATCATGTGTCATATCAAGTGGTACAAAAACTACGTAATAAATATTGCATACCTATGAGGGTTATAGTGGATAATGTCCTATAACTAGATGTATCAATGAAGGTGATAAATCACTCCCCACCCAACAAACATTGTTTTAGTAAGACCAAGGGCAATAACTCTGCATGGTATTGAGTGAGCCGCACCAAAATTGAGTCATTTACACTTCATGTTTATCTAGTCGTTTTTTTGTGGATTTATTTTGTTGCTGTATTGAGGGCAGCTAAAAGTAGTCGATAGCTTAGCAAAGTAGGAGGGTACATCACCCGCCTACCGGCTATAAAGCTCGACACGGCCGAACCGACTATAGATAATTACGAATATTTCCAAATATTCCGAAAAAAATCACTTTTTTTCTATAAGCTATTAACGATTTCTTCCTTCAAATAAATCGGTTTGTTGGACGCCGACATCTTGGAACACGTACAATAACATCACGCTTAACGATATTTAGTTTCGTCAACGTCAGTTTGTTATGGGAAACACTTCCGACGTCACGATTTAGGTTGCAAAAAACTAAATACTTTCCCATAGAGCTCCTGTGGCACCTGTTAGCTAATATCTCAAGAATTATACTCCATATTTTCTTTAAATGACCTTATTTCGTAGTTATTTCCATCACAAAGCTTTTGCAAGTGTGAAAAAGACAACTTTCCCATCTCAACCTCTCTTAACATGTCTGTGTTTACAAACATATTGAATCCGCATTGAATACTGACATGCAATTTCAATGGATGTTAAATTTTCAAAAACATGAAGATTTGTTTTTTATTTAATTTAATGATCCTAGCTAATGGATATTATTTTACCTATAGTTTATTCTTCCTGAAAATGCATATTGAATATTTCAAAGTTATATCTGCTGACCTCTGTGAACTTTCACTTCTGTACAGAATCGTACACAACAAAAGGAGGGACTTAAGCCAGGCTATATTTACTTAGCTGTACGCAGCCTATACCGTCAAGACCGAGTAAAAATTATATAACGTTACGCGCAATGCTGAGTAAAAAAACTGCCCCAAACAACGTCAACGTTTATTATAGAATAAGATATATATTTAAAAAGGACGATCACTAGTGTTGTGAGTATAAATGCAACATGAGAATCGGGGACAGGGCAGAGACAGTTTTTGTTAAAACATTATTAATTTCAGAATATCAGAATTAATCTAATTATTAATATTAATCGCATTACTCGGCCGAAGATCAAGACCTAGATTTATAACATTTAGTCTATTTTTTTTATTTATTTTTTTAAAACATTACTTTCGTCTCTTTCTTTCAAAGAGTGCTCTTTTTTGCTCTCCCTCATCAAAATGAATTTAGTAGGTCTTTATTATACAATATAAAAAAAAACAAGAAAAGTATAACGCATGCGTTATATGAAGACGATTTTTAAGAATGGGTTAGTTTGTGGAGGCTTTGTTCAAGTCACATACCTGTAGTCATCGATATGGAGATGATAGGAAGGTAAAGTGAAGAATTAAAAGATACTGTATGAATACAGATAAGTTTTTATTTGGTCTTAGGTATACATTATTATACATGTTAAAGGAAACATATTCAAGTATTTTCAATTGAACGATTTACACCTGAGCTATTACAAAGGAAATTTCAGTGACCATGCTACAATATAACATAAAAGCCATATTTGCTTAAATTTTTCAAGTGATTATCATATGGGCCCTATTTATGTTCATGTTTTAGTTGTATTCAGGCTCAAAACCACTTAGGAATTGCCGTTAAGGCAATCAACTTTTCGTTTTAAATGAATTACAAGTGATCTTGTAGAAAATATTTAATTTCTTTACTTCTTTACTTCATTATAATACTCAAGTATAAATTGGTGCCAAAACGTCTAGGGTAAAAATTAAAATAGATGCCGAAATGGTTTGATGCCGAAACGTCTAGGTGCCTATTCGTTTAGGTGTCGAAACGGTTTGGTGCCGAAATGTCCTAAATCGATCTTGATCACACAGACGCAAAAAATTAAAATTGTCCCTTCTTTTCAGCACCCTGTCTGTACATCATATATAATGTCAAAATGCCTTGTACACTTCTAAATGACCACACTTATATCCTAAATACGCGTAACAGTTTCCTTAAATTCGACATGAACATTAGCTGCAATTATCTTAGACTTACATGTATACTCCCTCAAATGACCAATTTCTCAGGAAGTCACCTGCTGCCTAGATTGACAGACTCCCAGACCACTGAGGTTTTCAGAGCCAAATTCGGCATCCCGCCGACTCATATCGTACATAACGATGACAAATGTCGGCTGTTATATCGTACATAACGATGACAGATGTCGGCTGTTTTATCGTGTCCAAGATGACCCTAGTGGTTGGGGCTAACTCAGGAAAGAATCAATGACGGTGAATGCACTTACATAAGTTTAATGCGTCTTTTAAAATATGTTAAATATATATACAATTATCAAAAAAAAAAAAAAAAGCGAATACACTGATGAAATATGAAAAGACTGTTCTCATGAACGTTTAAGACGTTCTTAGTATTATCACAAATACTGAATGTGTCGACTAACTATATTCGACACTAAAGTGTTGTTAAAGTTATAACAATGTTGATGTGCACAAGAATTATGGTCTAGCGCGATGAAGGTGATGCACGAGAGCTCATGAAGATGATGATGTGCAAATCCAATGGGTGATTGTCATCAAATGCCTTTTATAAGGGTTGATGACGCGATAAATATGGTAATTAACCTCCACAGAGGTTGTAAATGACGTTCCTCCAGTGAGGACTGATAACGGGCCCACCTCGTCCCGGGGGTTGTCGTTACCAGAACCTGGCCATGTTGCAAAGGCACGAGGACCGTCTCCACCGCTCGTAACATTATACGTGGAAGCTTAGCTCCACTCCGGAAGGCTTATCTCCACACCGGGAGGCTTATCTGCACCGGACGGTTTATCTGCACCGGACGGGTTATCTGCACCGGACGGGCTAGGCTGTAATAATACATACGTTTTAGATGTCGGTTCATAAACACACCAATCTTATATAATTATCATTACACCAACAAATCATTATCTAATAAATATATGCAAGCCACTCTCTAATTATGATGAGTAGCAATGGATGCATATTCTACAAGGCCATGTATACGCGTCGAACATTTATACTAGTCACTCATCTCATTGTTAACTAATGCACCTAATATACAACGGTATCAATTCAATCGTGTATTACAATCACTGAGTTATACGCCAACGTTAACTAATTTACCTATTATACAACGTTATCAAATTAATATTGTTTTACAATTAATTATCAATTACAATATTTACATCCAATAAAGTAACTTCAAAATCATATGCTATTCTCAAGTTAATGTTTAAGAAACATAAAGCTAACCGGATGTCGTGACATCGCCAACCAAGATGGCGTCGCCCACTGAATACAAATGTACGATAAAAGTTCATAAAATAAATACTGACCACATATTGCCTGTGAATTTCGCCGGTTCCAAGCTCTGCTCAAACAAAGTAACTTTCAATCAATCCCGGCCAGGACTTAAAAACAATGCATTTTATAACCGACGTTCCGCCCAAAGCATTATTTCCCACGTTCATTCCGTGACACACGTGGCTAAATCCGCAGTATTAAATTCTACACGAAAGGACTCTTACACAATTTTGCATTTTAGAGAGATAGACCTGTACTCTTACATGCATTAGCACAAAACTAAACTTATTAAACGGCCCTTCCGGACGCCATCTAGCGGCCACTTAAAACTGCACGCTTTTCCGTGTTACCTGAATATATCGTGGACATTGTGAATTGGTTTCAACTGAACAATGGATTAGCGTGTGACTGACAGGTGCTTACAAGAGCTGTGTTCGACCAATACGCTCTGCTCGTGATTATTTTGTGACATATCGGCATTTGTCAGTTTTATCCAGTACTACAAACATTCTAATAACAAAATAGTCTTAGATTGGAAGAAGGAGGAGAAGAAGAAGAAGAAGAAGAATAAGAAGAAGAAGAAGAAGAAGAAGAAGAAGAAGAAGAAGAAGAAGAAGAAGAAGAAGAAGAAGAAGGAAGAAGAAGAAGAAGAAGAAGAACACACTTTGTAATGTATTCTAGGCAATCAGTATTTAAGAGTTTTTAATAGCATAAACCTGGTCCTACATGGACACGTTTCCAAAAGCAAGCAATACCTCAGTTTGTAAACAAATAGTACAATAATGTTAAAACTGGAAGGATTTGGATTCAGTTAAGTATGCTTGTAGCTTCATTTCATCAACGCAATACTTCAACCATCGCCGGATACTCACGGACACTCTGCCACTGGTGACATTACGTTATATTCCATTCGAATGGAGTATAATGTAATGTCACCGGTTGGATCGATGAGACGTCGGAATAGACACATGGTTCCGAATCAGGTGGGGTGTCGAAATTTCGCGAAACTTGCTGCGAAGCATCAATATCAATTGAAGATGCGCATATTGACGTCGCGCTCCAGATCATTGATTTTTTTATGGAGTTATGGCCCTTTTTAATTTGATACAGACAATTATTGTCTGCGCTACTTCTCTATAACCTCTTGTCGAAATTTCGCAAAACTTGCTAGGAAGCATCAATATCATCTGGAGATGCGCATATTGCCGTCGCGTTTCGGTTTGATGAGTTTTATTGGAGTTATGACCCTTTGAATTTTTTTATGTAAAATTATTGTCTGCGCTACTTCTCTATAACCTCTCACAGAAAGTTCGGGAAACTTGCTGGGAAGCATCAATATCACGTGGAAATGAGCATATTGTCGTCGCCTTCCGGTTCGATGATATAGCCCTTTGACATTTTTTGTAGAAAAATTATTGTTAGCTTTGATTCTCTAAATATCAGAAAACTTCACTCTATTCTGACCAATGAACTGACATAACTGTCTGATATTTTATATTATATAACTATATTATTAACAATGAGAGAGATGTGAAATGTGACTATGTGGGGAGAACATAAACAACACAATTATTTTTTTTGTCTTTTTTTTTGTATCATTTCCCTTAAAAATAGAGATAAGACACGACACAACAAGCTAAATCTGTAAAAGACAAACTTTTATACAGATGGTCTCATATTGAATACAATAATAGAGCTCTAGTGTGTTTAACACTTATGCATAGTATAATATTATAGATGTGTTTTTTTGTAAGGCATATGCGGTGGGATGGTCCCGCACCCACAACATGCCAAATTACGGGGAGAATAAATGGGTCACCATTGGTGCCTCAAAAAAAATTGGTAGTGTACATCACTATTACATGCACACACCGCACCAACACCCATGTCTACAATATCAAAGTCAAGGCCATACATCATGTACATAGCAAAAAATACTGCGGCGGGGGATATGGCTGTCTCTCAGACTACTTCTTGTTCAATTTTGCACTTACACCTTAACACATTTAGACCGATATTAAGACGATATTTACTTTGAAATTCGGCCGAAGACGCATAACCATCTAGAACATACGTCTGTCCGTAACTTATAGGTCGGGTTAATAATGTGGAGCGAGGTCCAAAGGGTCCTAAGGGTTAGATGGAAATATGTGTAGTGGTGTGCATTTGTAATCCATTTTATTTCTCCATGACAACGTTTGGTTTCAACTTTTGTAGAGACCCTGTGAGCTGATATATTATTATTGTAAACCTTTCTCTCGGCAGCTATTTCATGGTTGCTTGGGTATAAATGCTGAACACATTGACGCCAGACAGCTTTGATTAATACACATTTATTACATTTCTATGCGTGAAAGATCGGGATTTCTCAGTGCAAGAATATTCATAATCACTAAATATTAATAACTAACTCAGAACACAATAATAACTAACGTTGCTAACTTAGAACACAATAATAACTAACGTTGCGACGTTGAGTCGTGAGGTCAATAAAGTCATCCGCCGATAACGTTCAATAAAGCGAATATTTGTTTGCAAAAACGTAATTTAAAATGTAATAAATAGATTATTTAACTGCGGGGATCGATTATTGGGTAATCCTTCACTTGATGGTAGACGTGCTTTGTTTTTTTACTCACTCGCGTGCACTCGTTCGTGAAAAGAACCACACGTCTACCACTCGTGACGGCTTTCCTTATAATCGATCCAGCAGCTAAATAATCTCTATTTAAGAAGTTCAGTTTCTCTCAATATAAACATGGAAAACGTCTAGTAAGACATTTGTTTATGCCATCCAGAGAGACTATATATTGATGGCAGTGTTTCTCAAAGTATTGGTGAACATTTGATTCATTTAACAGTCTCGGGTATCTAATTTTATATTTTTACAAAAGGTTTTACTTTTCAGTGGCTTCTGATGGTACAACTACACTTCAGTCCACCAGTTGCACAAGGGCCGACGTCTATACATTTGACCCTATCTATGGTAGTGGTGACACAGTGATACTCAACTTTACAACTAATAATAACACGAATTACTATGGCTTCTTGCTAACTTACGAGGAATTGTTCAGTAAGTCTATCTTTCTTACCATTAACACACTGTTTATAGGTGCGCCAACATTATAAGCATGTTATAGAATCCCCCACCCATGTCTTGATCTCACCTATGCGACACGATGAGCAGACTCAGCATTACAATATATGCTATCTATCCAAGCCAGGCAGTACATACTCACATAATTCGATAAAAGGAAAAAGGGAATTTCCGCTATATAATTTATATACTGCACACTTAATTCCACGTTATATTACAGGGTAATCGCTTGGCGTTTGGTAGAAAAGGGGCTGCAGCTAGTTAGAGTAAGGACAAAACTTTGCTGTTGCATATTTTAATCGTAGTACACTTTGTAATACAGATATTCAGGAAAGTTGAAATTCTGCTTTGAAAATTTGAGCCAATTCAGTATTGTATTCAATGTAAAGCGATTGCAAAATGTCACATCCTAAGTTTTCTGACCTGCTTGAGCCAAACGCGTATTCTATCAATAATGACACTTTGAAAGGATAACATTTGGGGTGTTAAGTGTTGTTTTTGTATTTGTTCCGTAAGGAAAGGTCTAATGTAGCCATGTATCATTCGATTAACAGCAGCATACTATACATACAATATATTCCCGAGTTCCGTTTCTTATTTCCTGTAGTATGTTGTTTTTAAAGTAATGGACAAATGTATGGAGACAAAGTGAATCACGTTACAATGGGACTTGTATGACTATGTGTGCTTATATTGCGTTAGGGCGTCAATGTAGCATAGTTTAACATAGCTAATACTACCTCGAAATGCGACCTCTCATTTGCAATACCGTGAGTAGACTAAACTACCGAGCGCAATACTGCAATACCGTGTGTAGTCTGTACATGTACTACCAAAGGCAATACTGCAATACCGTGTGTAGTCTCTATACATGTACTACCGAGGGCAATACCGCAATACCGCGTGTAGTCTATGCATGTACTACCGAGGGCAATACTGCAATACCGTGTGTAGTCTTTATACATGTACTACCGAGGGCAATACTGCAATACCTTGTGTAGACTACACTACCGCGCGCAACTACGAAAGACGGGTAGGGACTTCTAACTTCTTACTTCTAACTTCTAAGTTCTAACTTCTTACTTCTAACTTCTTACTTCTAACTTATAACTTCTTACTCCTAACTTCTTACTTCTAACTTCTTAGTTCTACCTTATAACTTCTTACTTCTAACTTCTTAGTTCTAACTTATAACTTCTTACTCCTAACTTCTTACTTCTAACTTCTTAGTTCTACCTTATAACTTCTTACTTCTAACTTCTTAGTTCTACCTTATAACTTCTTACTTCTAACTTCTTACTTCTAACTTCTTACTTCTAACTTATAACTTCTTACTCCTAACTTCTTACTTCTAACTTCTTAGTTCTACCTTATAACTTCTTACTTCTAACTTCTTAGTTCTAACTTATAACTTCTTACTCCTAACTTCTTACTTCTAACTTCTTAGTTCTACCTTCTTACTTCTAACTTCTTAGTTCTACCTTATAACTTCTTACTTCTAACTTCTTACTTCTAACTTCTTAGTTCTACCTTCTTACTTCTAACTTCTTACTTCTAACTTATAACTTCTTACTCCTAACTTCTTACTTCTAACTTCTTAGTTCTACCTTATAACTTCTTACTTCTAACTTCTTAGTTCTAACTTATAACTTCTTACTCCTAACTTCTTACTTCTAACTTCTTAGTTCTACCTTATAACTTCTTACTTCTAACTTCTTACTTCTAACTTATAACTTCTTACTCCTAACTTCTTACTTCTAACTTCTTAGTTCTACCTTATAACTTCTTACTTCTAACTTCTTACTTCTAACTTATAACTTCTTACTTCTAACTTCTTACTTCTAACTTCTATATTCTTACTTCTAACTTCTTACTTCTAACTTATAACTTCTTACTTCTAACTTCTTAGTTCTACCTTATAACTTCTTACTTCTAACTTCTTACTTCTAACTTATAACTTCTTACTCCTAACTTCTTACTTCTTACTTCTTAGTTCTACCTTATAACTTCTTACTTCTAACTTCTTAGTTCTACCTTATAACTTCTTACTTCTAACTTCTTACTTCTAACTTCTTAGTTCTACCTTATATCTTCTTACTTCTAACTTCTTACTTCTAACTTATAACTTCTTACTCCTAACTTCTTACTTCTAACTTCTTAGTTCTACCTTATAACTTCTTACTTCTAACTTCTTAGTTCTACCTTATAACTTCTTACTTCTAACTTCTTAGTTCTAACTTCTTAGTTCTAACTTCTTACTTCTAACTTCTTAGTTCTAACTTCTTAGTTCTACCTTATAACTTCTTACTTCTAACTTCTTACTTCTAACTTCTTAGTTCTGCCTTATAACTTCTTACTTCTAACTTCTTACTTCTAACTTATAACTTCTTACTCCTAACTTCTTACTTCTAACTTCTTAGTTCTAACTTCTTACTTCTAACTTCTTAGTTCTAACTTCTTAGTTCTACCTTATAACTTCTTACTTCTAACTTCTTACTTCTAACTTCTTAGTTCTACCTTATAACTTCTTACTTCTAACTTCTTACTTCTAACTTATAACTTCTTAGTCCTAACTTCTTACTTCTAACTTCTTAGTTCTAACTTCTTACTTCTAACTTCTTAGTTCTAACTTCTTAGTTCTACCTTATAACTTCTTACTTCTAACTTCTTACTTCTAACTTATAACTTCTTACTCCTAACTTCTTACTTCTTACTTCTTAGTTCTAACTTCTTACTTCTAACTTCTTAGTTCTACCTTATAACTTCTTACTTCTAACTTCTTACTTCTAACTTATAACTTCTTACTCCTAACTTCTTACTTCTAACTTCTTAGTTCTAACTTCTTACTTCTAACTTCTTAGTTCTAACTTCTTAGTTCTACCTTATAACTTCTTACTTCTAACTTCTTACTTCTAACTTCTTAGTTCTACCTTATAACTTCTTACTTCTAACTTCTTACTTCTAACTTATAACTTCTTACTTCTAACTTCTTAGTTCTAACTTCTTAGTTCTACCTTATAACTTCTTACTTCTTACTTCTTACTTCTAACTTCTTAGTTCTACCTTATAACTTCTTACTTCTAACTTCTTACTTCTAACTTATAACTTCTTACTCCTAACTTCTTAGTTCTAACTTCTTAGTTCTACCTTATAACTTCTTACTTCTAACTTCTTACTTCTAACTTATAACTTCTTACTCCTAACTTCTTACTTCTAACTTCTTAGTTCTACCTTATAACTTCTTACTTCTAACTTCTTACTTCTAACTTCTTAGTTCTACCTTATAACTTCTTACTTCTAACTTCTTACTTCTAACTTCTTAGTTCTACCTTATAACTTCTTACTTCTAACTTCTTACTTCTAACTTCTTTGTTCTACCTTATAACTTCTTACTCCTAACTTCTTACTTCTAACTTCTATATTCTTAGTTCTAACTTCTAACTTCGATGTTGGCACGTGACAATATTTCATCGTAGGAGCTACAGAACATAGTAACATATAAAATGCTGTCTGCTAAAAGATAAGGATTTTAGCCTGGTAACCAGTCACAAGGCTTTAATTTTACGATACAGCTATATTTATAGATTAATGTTTCTGTTGGCTTACGTCCGTCAGTAAGTCCGTCCCTGTACGTCCGTCTACATGAATATCATCATAAAGTATTTATATTTCTAACATTATATATATACAGGATGTGGTCGGTTGGGGTTGGAGGGCTGTGGGTGAATGGGGGTGGCGGGAGGGGGAGGCAGGAAGTGCAGTGCGTTGTCGCGGTCGTGTAGTGCAGTGTATGTATGTGAGTGCGTGCGTTCGTGGATGGATGCCTGTTTGCATGTCTGTCTGATATAAGTTTGCCGAAAACAATTCTTGAAATGTTGTGATCGTTAAACGCTGCACAAACGAAAGCAAACAGCAAGTTCATTTTCTCCATGTTTGCATTTAAATGCGAGCAGATGTTGCGTTCAGGAGTACAGCCTTTAAATGAACGCAGAGTTTCGTTTATGAACAGTGAATGCATTCAAGAACGCAAATGAATGTTTTGAAAATGCATTTATAAAAATGAAAGCAAATGGAATGCAAATGGAATGCAAATGGAACGAAAATTGAACGCAAACGGGATGCATTTTTAGGGTACTGAATGCAACTGGGTCTGACATATCACTATTAAAAGGGTGATATCATTCCTACTAATAGGTTTTTTGAAATTGTTTATATCGTGATTTATTCAATTGTCTGCTGTGCATAAGGGCTATTGCATTGAAAGTGTTGTCAGTTAATTACATGCATCAAATGTGGTAAGTAATAACTACTCTGATTTTCGATTGTACAGCCCTAACACCGAGCAGAGGTATCATATACATACATGCCTGCCTATCCACCCACCCACAAACCACCGCCACCCTCCTCTACCCTAAAGTGATCAACCGACTATACACACACATACACACACACGCGGGCGCGCACGCACACACCTTCACCTTACCCCACACAAAAGCAAAGTTAGAAATATAAATAGTTTGATAATAATATAGACGGACGGAAAAAGACGGGCTAACTGACGAACGAACATACAAAAGGACATGTTGATTTAATAAATACACTAACTGTCAGACAGACTAATAGTTCTATAGTATATATTGAATGGTGTTTTACGGCAGGTCGACACATAAATAGGTCATATTGCGCGCAAAAACTGATGAAAGATGAAGAATTGAAGTAGTAATTAAAAATTAATGTAAATATGTAAAGATAAAACTATTTACAAATAAGGGATGATATGGTAGTAATATAAACTATATATGTAAATCAAGAAATGCCCGTCAACGGGTATATAAATAAGTAAATATATATGAAATGGTATATATACGTAACATTATTTGTATTTAAGAAATAGTATATGTTCGTCCGTTCGTTTTGCCGTCCATTAGCCCATCTCTCAGTCCTTTCCCACTTTAAATAGATTGGACGAAATATTGTCACGTGTCACGTGCCAACATCGAAGTTAGAAATAAGAGTTAGAAGTTAGAAGTAAGAAGTAAGAAGTTAGAAGTTAGAACTAAGAAGTTAGAAGTTAGAAGCAAGAAGTAGAAGTTAGAAATAAGAAGTTAGAAGTTAGAACTAAGAAATTAGAAATGATAAGTTAGAAATAAGACTGACAGTCATGGATAGACGGACAGACAGATGGATTGGCCCACACACATGCATACATACATAGTATATATACATACATATACATACATACATGCGTATACATGCACGCATGTCTGCCTGACTGGCTGCCTAACTGCCTGCCTATTCACCCACCCTCAAACCACCGCCACCGCCCCCTACCCTATAGTCCGCAACCGACTTTACACACACACACATACGTGCGCGCGCACGCACGCACGCACGCAAGCTCGAAGGCACGCACGCACGCACGCAAACACCTACACCCAGCCACACACCCCCACACAAAAACAATGTTGGAAATATAACTAATTTAAGAATGATATAGACAGACTGAAAGAGACCAAACATACAAAAGGACAAGTTGATTTAATAAACACACTATCTGACAAACAGACTAACAGGTTGATAATAGTACTTAGTATTTAAGAAATAGTATATGTATGTAACATTATTTAAGAAATAGAACATCGTTTACTGTGAATTATCGTTTAATATATCACGGTTTGGAGTTCAATTGTAAACAATAATTTCACGAGCCCGAAGGGCGAGTGAAATTATTGTTTACAATTGAACGACAAACCGTGATATATTATAAATAATTCACCGTAAACGATGTTCTATTTCTATTCTAATACCCCTAAAATGTGAAAATAACGCACACATCTGAAATCTTTCGCATTGCTTTGCTTACTCTCCTAACGTTGCATACGTTACAATGCGTAATGCGCAATGCGCAATGCTTATTCTCCTAACGTTGCAAAAATTACAGAGATATATCGTGCAATATAACGAGATATTTTAAACTAGCTATATAGTGCGGGTGTATTAGAATTGTATATAAGAAATATATGTTCGTCCATTCGTCTTTCCGTCCATTAGTCCATCTCTCAGATTGGACGAACTATTTTCACGTGCCAACGTCGAAGACGGAAGTAAGAAGTTAGAAGTTAGAACTAAGAAGTTAGAAGTAAGACAGACAGACATACAGACAGACAGACATTCACGCATGCACGCACGCACGCACGCACGCATACACATATATACATACACGGCACTACACGACCACGACAACGACCACAACACTATACTACCTGCCTGCATACCCGCCTCTTCCACCCCATTCACACACAGCTCCCCAATGAATGTTAGAAATATAAATACTTTATGATGATATAGAAGGACGCACAGGGACGGGCTCACTGACGGACGTACAGACAAAATGAAACGTAGATTTATAAAAAGCTCTACCTGTAAAATGGAAGCCTTGTGATTGGTTACCGGGCTTAAATCAGACAGCTTTATCTGCTACTATGTACTGTAGTTCCTACATCTGCTGCTATGTACTGTTGTTCCTACATCTGCTGATATGTACTGTAGTTCCTACATATGCTACTATGTACTGTAGTTCCTACATCTGCTGATATTTACTGTAGTTCCTACATCTGCTGCTATGTACTGTAGTTCCTACATATGCTGCTATGTACTGTAGTTCCTACATCTGCTGCTATGTACATCTGCTTCTATGTACTGTAGTTCCTACATCTGCTGCTATGTACTGTAGGTTCCTACATCTGCTACTATGTACTGTAGTTCCTACATCTGCTGCTATGTACTGTAGTTCCTACATCTGCTGCTATGTACTGTAGTTCCTACATCTGCTGATATGTACTGTAGTTCCTACATATGCTACTATGTACTGTAGTTCCTACATCTCCTGCTATGTACTGTAGGTTCCTACATCTGCTACTATGTACTGTAGTTCCTACATCTGCTGCTATGTACTGTAGTTCCTACATCTGCTGCTATGTACTGTAGTTCCTACATCTGCTACTATGTACTATAGTTCCTACATCTGCTGCTATGTACTGTAGTTCCTACATCTGCTGCTATGTACTGTAGTTCCTACATCTGCTGCTATGTACTGTAGTTCCTACATCTGCTACTATGTACTGTAGTTCCTACATCTGCTACAATGTACTGTAGTTCCTACATCTGCTGCTATGTACTGTAGTTCCTACATCTGCTGCTATGTACTGTAGTTCCTACATCTGCTACTATGTACTGTAGTTCCTACATCTGCTACTATGTACTGTAGTTCCTACATCTGCTGCTATGTACTGTAGGTTCCTACATCTGCTACTATGTACTGTAGGTTCCTACATCTGCTACTATGTACTGTAGTTCCTACATCTGCTGCTATGTACTGTAGTTCCTACATCTGCTGCTATGTACTGTAGTTCCTACATCTGCTACTATGTACTGTAGTTCCTACATCTGCTGCTATGTACTGTAGGTTCCTACATCTGCTGCTATGTACTGTAGTTCCTACATCTGCTGCTATGTACTGTAGTTCCTACATCTGCTGCTATGTACTGTAGTTCCTACATCTGCTACTATTTACTGTAGTTCCTACATCTGCTACTATGTACTGTAGTTCCTACAGCAGGTTGCTCTTTACTATTGATAGGACGATATATTGTCACGTGCCAACATCGAAGTTAGAAGTAAGAAGTTAGAAGTTAGAAGTTAATTATCGAGGCGTTAGCCGAGATATTTTCATGATATATGCGTGTAACACCAAGTTGGATATTCAGGCTATAACTTTTGTATCGCTAGCCACGCCCCCTTGTATGATATCTGGTATAACGGCACACTTTTTGAAAAGTGTGCCGTTATACGAAATATCAGTACACTTTCGTTTTCCTGTATTGAATATATCATACGACTTTGGACAATAGAAAGTAATCTCAGGCATCCGATAATATACTCTGTAAAAAAAGTGTTCGAACCCGTACAATGATCGCTCAACCATGACATTCGACCATAACCCTTATCATCTCAGTTGATAATTCACAATAGATCAACAATCAACAATAATTATCGTTAGCAATGACAGTTTGCAAAAAAAATAAAATATTTTTATTGGTTACTCGAATGTCTGTAACTGTTATTGTTTTTATGGACTTTGCAACATTTTTTACAGACCCTTTGTGTGTTCGCGATCTTTTTTAAAAATTTAATCTTGTTAGGAACGTAATGTTTCTGGTATCAAATTAACCGGGTAGGGTAGATCTTGGTTACTAAAAAAAGATAATTAAATTTTGTCCACTAGTTTTATTTTTATATGACTTTATATACCCTGGTCCAAAACTTTTTTACCGAGTATATATAAATATCACAGTCATGAGAGGGTGATAGTTGGAGGGTGATAGTTAGAGGGTGATAGTTAGAGGAGGGTGATATTTAGAGGGTGATAGTTAGAGGATGATAGTTAGAGGGTGATAGTTAGAGGTTGATAGTTAGAGGAGGGTGATAGTTAGAGGGTGATAGTTAGAGGGTGATAGTTAGAAGGTGATAGTTAGAGGGTGATAGTTAGAGGGTGATAGCAAGAATGTTCACCCAGAGGATTTGATTATCGCCCGAGGTGCCTGTAATCTGTACAGATCTCTGCAGCATTACAATACCGTCTGTAATCTGTACAGATCTCCGCAGCATTAAAATATTGTGTGTAATCTGTACAGATCTCTGCAGCATTAAATTAGTACAGATCTCTGCAGCATTAAAATACCGTGTGTAATCTGTTCAATTCCTTGAAATACCGTCTGTAATCTGTACAGTTCTCTGCATCATTAAAATACCGTGTGTAATCTGTACAGATCTCTGCAGCATTAAAATGCCGTGTGTAATCTGTACAATTCCTTGAAATACCGTCTGCAATCTGTACAGATCTCTGCAGCATTAAAATACCGTGTGTAATATGTACAATTCCTTGAAATACCGTCTGTAATCTGTACAGATCTTTGCAGCATTAAAATACCGTGTGTAATCTCTGCAGCATTAAAATACCGTGTGTAATCTGTACAATTCCTTGAAATACCGTCTGTAATCTGTACAGTTCTCTGCAGCATTAGAATACCGTGTGTAATCTGTACAGATCTCTGCAGCATTAAAATACCGTGTGTAATCTGTAAAATTCCTTGAAATACCGTCTGTAATCTGTAGAGATCTCTTCAGCATTAAAATACCGTGTGTAATCTGTACAGATCTCTGCAGCATTAAAATACCGTGTGTGATCTGTACAATTCCTTGAAATACCGTCTGAAATCTGTACAGATCTCTGCAGCATTAAACTACCGTGTGTAATCTGTACAATTCCTTGAAATACCGTCTGTAATCTGTACAGATCTCTGCAGCATTAAAATACCGTGTGTAATCTGTACAATTCCTTGAAATACCGTCTGTAATCTGTAGAGATCTCTTCAGCATTAAAATACCCTGTGTAATCTGTACAATTCCTTGAAATACCGTCTGTAATCTGTACAGTTCTCTGCAGCATTAAAATACCGTGTGTAATCTGTACATATCTCTGCAGCATTCAAATACCCTGTGTAATCTGTACAGATCTCTGCAGCATTCAAATACCGTGTGTAATCTATATAGTTCCTTGCAGCATTGCAATATCGCGTGTAATCTGTACAGTTCCTTGCAGCATTGAAATACCGCGTGTAATCTGTACAGATCTCTGCAGCATTAAAATACCGTGTGTAATATGTAAAGATCTCTGCAGCATTAAAATACCGTGTGTAATCTGTAAAATCCATTGCAGCATTGAAATACCGTCTGTAATATGTACAGTTCCTTGCAGCTTTGAAATACCGTGTGTAATCTATATAGTTCCTTGCAGTATTGAAATACCGCGTGTAATCTATACAGTTCCTTGCAGTATTGAAATACCGCGTGTAATCTATATAGTTCCTTGCAGCATTGTAATATTGCGTGTAATATGTACAGTTCCTTACAGCATTGAAATACCGTCTGTAATCTGTACAGATCTCTGCAGCATTTAAATACCGTGTGTAATCTGTACAGATCTCTGCAGCATTAAAATACCGTGTGTAATCTGTATAATTCCTTGCAGCATTGAAATACCGTCTGTAATCTGTACAGTTTCTTGCAGCTTTGAAATACCGTGTGTAATCTATATAGTTCCTTGCAGTATTGAAATACCGCATGTTATCTATATAGTTCCTTGCAGCATTGAAATATCGCGTGTAATCTGTACATTTCATTGCAGCATTCAAATACCGCGTGGATTCTTTATAATTCCTTGCAGCATTGAAGTACCGCGTGTAATCTGTACAGTTCCTTGCAGCTTTGAAATACCGCGTGTAATCTGTACAGTTCTCTGCAGCATTAAAATACCGTGTGTAATCTGTACAGATCTCTGCAGCATTCAAATACCCTGTGTAATCTGTACAGATCTCTGCAGCATTCAAATACCGTGTGTAATCTATATAGTTCCTTGCAGCATTGAAATATCGCGTGTAATCTGTACAGTTCCTTGCAGCATTGAAATACCGCGTGTAATCTGTACAGATCTCTGCAGCATTAAAATACCGTGTGTAATATGTAAAGATCTCTGCAGCATTAAAATACCGTGTGTAATCTGTAAAATCCATTGCAGCATTGAAATACCGTCTGTAATATGTACAGTTCCTTGCAGCTTTGAAATACCGTGTGTAATCTATATGGTTCCTTGCAGTATTGAAATACCGCGTGTAATCTATACAGTTCCTTGCAGTATTGTAATACCGCGTGTAATCTATATAGTTCCTTGCAGCATTGTAATATTGCGTGTAATATGTACAGTTCCTTACAGCATTGAAATACCGTCTGTAATCTGTACAGATCTCTGCAGCATTTAAATACCGTGTGTAATCTGTACAGATCTCTGCAGCATTAAAATACCGTGTGTAATCTGTACAATTCCTTGCAGCATTGAAACACCGTCTGTAATCTGTACAGTTTCTTGCAGCTTTGAAATACCGTGTGTAATCTATATAGTTCCTTGCAGTATTGAAATACCGCATGTTATCTATATAGTTCCTTGCAGCATTGAAATATAGCGTGTAATCTGTACATTTCATTGCAGCATTCAAATACCGCGTGGATTCTATATAATTCCTTGCAGCATTGAAGTACCGCGTGTAATCTGTACAGTTCCTTGCAGCTTTGAAATACCGCGTGTAATCTGTACAGTTCCTTGCAGCATTGAAATACCGCGTGTAATCTGTACAGTTTCTTGCAACATTGAAATACCGTGTGTAATCTGTACAGTTCCTTGCAGTATTGAAATGCCGCGTGTAATCTGTACAGTTCCTTGCAGCATTAATACCGTGTGTAATCTGTACAGTTCCTTGCAGCATTGAAAAACCGTGTGTGATATATACAATTCTCTGTAGCATTGAAATACCGCGTGTAATATGTACATTTGCAGCATTGAACTACCGTGTGTAATATATACAGTTCTCTGTAGCATTGAAATACCGCGTGTTATCTGTACAGTTCCTTGCAGCATTGAACTACCGCGTGTAATCTATTGTTTTGAGCGCTGCATCCTCTTTCAATGTTTTTTTACTCGGGTAAAACAGCGCATCAGCGGTCATATAGTAAACACTTTTGACCAGTCATTTATATATAAAGAGATCACGTAAATGAACACACTGTATATTGGCCGGGTAAGCCATTAGTTAGATATCACGTAATGTCTGTACTATACATTAACCGGGTAAACCATTATACAAAGATCCCATAAATGTATGTACTATATATTGTCCTTGTAAGCCATTAAATAAGAGATCCCATAAATGTATGTACTATATATTGACCGGGTAAGCCATTAAATAAGAGATCCCATAAATGTATGTACTAAATATTGACCGGGTAAGCCATTAAATAAGAGATCCCATAAATGTCTGTACTATATATTGACCGGGTAAGCCATTAAATAAGAGATCCCATAAATGTCTATACTATATATTGACCGGGTAAGCCATTAAATAAGAGATCCCATAAATGTCTATACTATATATTGAACGGGTAAGCCATTAAATAAGAGATCACGTAAATGTATGTACTGTATATTGACCGGGTAAGCCATTAATTAAATATGAGATCGCGTAAATTTCTATACTATCTCGTATATTGACCGGGGAAGCCATTAAATAAGAGATCACATAAATGTCTGTAGTATATATTGACCGGGTAAGCCATTAAATAAGAGATCACGTAATATTGACCGGGAAATCCATTAAATAAGAGATCACGTAAATATATATACTGTATATTGACCGGATAAGCCATTAAATAAGAGATCGCGTAAATGCCTGTACTATATATTGACCGGGTAAGCCATTAAATAAGAGATCGCGTAAATGCCTGTACTATATATTGACCGGATAAGCCATTAAATGAGAGATCGCGTAAATGCCTGTACTATATATTGACCGGGTAAGCCATTAAATAAGAGATCGCGTAAATGCCTGTACTATATATTGACCGGGTAAGCCATTAAATAAGAGATCGCGTAAATGCCTGTACTATATATTGACCGGGTAAGCCATTAAATAAGAGATCGCGTAAATGCCTGTACTATTTATTGACCGGGTAAGCCATTAAATAAGAGATCACGTAAATGTCTGTACTATATATTGACCGGATAAGCCATTAAATAAGACATCGCGTAAATGCCTGTACTATATATTGACCGGGTAAGCCATTAAATAAGAGATCACGTAAATGTCTGTACTATATATTGACCGGGTAAGCCAGTAAATTAGAGATCACGTAAATGTCTATACTATATATTAATTAATTTAAACAATATTTTATTCAAGTACTGAATAGGATTGGACAACAGGCAATGCCTATGTAAGACCTCTCCTCTCTCTCTTATATACTATATATTGACCGGGTAAGCCATTAAATAAGAGATCTCGTAAATGTCTAGTATCGGGTAAGCCATTAAATAAGGGATCATATAAATGTTTATACTATATATTGACCGGTTAAGCTGTTCTAGTGACCGCTAACTGAAATATCCATGCATACTGTTCTAGTGACCACAATAGAAAACTGAAATAACCTTGTATACTGTTCTAATAGTCAAAAAATAAAATAATCACCATGTCCTCTCTAGTATTTAGCACAACGTTAATATCCTTCCTTCTGTACGACGGTGTTTAGTGGGTATAAACGTGACAAGACCGAGCGAAGACGAAATTATAGAACTATTCGTAGCTGAAGATCTGTCTACTGGCTCGGAGTTGAATACTACAAACGGGTTGGTGGAACTGGAACTGATCGGAGTGATTGGTACATTGAAGCTGAGCTATCTGATGATATATCCGGTAAGAATTTGTTTTGAGAATCTCTTCGATTTTTGTTTTGTTTGATGTTTAACTCATTTTTTCAGCACATTTTAGGTGTAAGAAGGTATGTGGTGGAGCCATATCACCCTCTTATTCGTCGGTAGAACCAGTACTGTATACTGAATGCCATTCGTAAGAATCGGCACTTTCTCACAAGTTGAGCTCCCAGTGGGAGTCGAACCCGCAGCGATGAGAAGTGAGATGGTTTACGACGCAACGTTGTTAACCTCTCGACCACTGAGGCACTTGAGAATATCTTCGACTTCTGTCTCAAGATTCAAATAGCTACTTATTTAAACATTTACAAAATATTATAATTAACGTTGTTTATGCATTATATGATAAATAAGTACTAGTTTATGGATCATCTTTATCAGCATTATTACTTATGAATATAAGTACTATGTTGTGTGAGAATGACTTCCCAATATAATCCAATATGTTGTATTAGCGGGACTTAAAACCTCATTTACTTTCAATGTTGGGAGAACTAATCAAAACGTGACGTCTTTAGTATTTAAAGGGGTTGATGCACTATCTTTAAACAAGGTTTAGTTAAAAGGACTCTGAACAATTTGAAAAAAATGCCATAAAATAAAGACCTATTGCAAATTAGCAAAGGACATAAATGGAGGCTGCCATCTTGGAACGATGACGTCATCGCGCCTTTTTACCATATATGGCATATTGACTAAAATTACTTTAAAGCAAAGAAAATCACTGCAAAGTAATCAAAACTAAATATACAGATGTACAATGTATCAATTGTATGCTTTTTTCATTTGCAGTGATTTGCTTTGTTTAAACGACAGTTTGTCAATATGCCATATATGGGTAAATGGCTCGATGACGTCATCGTTCAAAGATTGTCGCCTCCATTTTTGTTTCTTTGCAATTTTCCAATAGGTCGTATCTCCTTTATTTTTCATGGCATTTTGATAATTCTTTCAGCTTTTTTCCAGTTTTCTAAAGCCCCTTAAAATAAACATTGTTTGAAAATAGTGCATCAACGCCTAATCAATATTAGCATTGTTTGGAAGATAAATTATATTTAAAAATAATTACAAAGACGGCAATATGTGCGGGGATCTACACTGTTTTGTGAAACTATATGTGCCGAATTTAAGTTTAGGCATCATTTAAAATATCTTAAATTGCCCAAACCTGACCTTAGATTTTTCAGAAGGGTAGGACTCTTTTTTCTCAAATGTGGGACAGTGTAAAATACAGGTCCGACAGGAGAAGATTAAAAAAATAATCATACTTTTAAATGAAAACATGTTTGGGGTCGGGCCAATTTTTTGGACCGGTCGCGTTCGTGCAAAACAGAAAAAAAACACCTTTTATTATGGCCTTATTATAGAAAATATATCTTCCATGGTTGTATCATTAATCGGGTCTTTCAAATCTACCTGGCAAAACACTTTCAACTTTTTCAAGCTATCGACGACTGTCAGTTGTTTCAGTACTTGTCTGCTTGCAGAATGGTTCCAATGCGACAACCACGACGTTTTCCGTATCAACACCTGCTGATGCCACACCTGATATATACTACATTGTCTTAGCCAAATCATTGGATTATGAAGAATATACGGACCTTACCCTATTGATCATGTAAGTAGTATATATTACAGATATGGAGTGCTTTTCCTATTATTGAATTTAGTAAACGAGTTGGTAGGTGGATCTAGACACCTTTTTTTGTTTTCTTTTAAGCCTGCTTATATGTACTTAAACACAAATATCAAGTCCTAATTACGCTAGCCGTATACACCTTACACCACAATTAATTTTCCGTAGGGTCCCATTGTAATGTTTTTGTTCGTGGCATATTTACAACACGTCTTTATGCTTGAATTCTTCATTGATCCAATATCTGCAATTTAAAACATAATTAACACCTATTTACCAGGTTGAAAACCTTTAAACTTTATGTTTGCGTGACACCTTTCACAATTTAGGGTAATAATATGACAAAAATACAACCCCGTGGTGATTAGAACCATGATGTGTAAAATGAAGCAGAATTAGCTAGAAATCTTATATCAACATGAGCTTTCTGTGATCTCTTCCTAAAACACTGTAGATTTAGAACCTGGTAAGGTTAAATCAATGTATGCAATGGAAAGTCCTGTATAAAGCAGAAAAGAGGAACTCTTCTTTTTTGTCTACCTCCTTCATCTGTATTCAAGGGAGATAATAGTGTTGTGAGACCTATAATGCACGCAATGTTATGCCCATTGCAACACACAAGTGCGTCTTAAATGATGCGGTGACCTGTTTTCCCCCACGTTATATTTATCAAACTGAGAGCACACACCTTCATTTTGAATTCTGACGCCAAAATGACCAAAGTACACTTCAAACTGTCCTTCACAAAAAGTAGTGCATCATGGTCATTTTACATTCAGTTTGGATGCAGTTTTCACTAGAAGCAAGCTAAATGTTTCAGAAATGGAGGAATGCATTCAATTCTAAAACAGCCCTATGTCTTCTTTTACTACCCCGATGCTCCAAAGTAGCTAACTCAATATTGTATTTTGGACTACTTCCGAGTACTACCAAAATGACCAAATGGTACCTTGTCTGGCTTCATATAATGCGCTTACTTTACACGTTTGTAAAATTGATATCATGCAAAAAAATGCCGGGCAATAGATCAACTTCTTAACTTTGTCAATGTAAGTTTGCGTTTTGGCAGTTTTGTCAAGAATTAAAGATATTAGAACAATCAAAGTTGGATCACATGTTGCCTTCATATATTTAATGCTACATAATTGTACATGTTTGTTGATTATATAGCTGCCAAGTTGTTTCTATTAATAGCACATATATGTGTAGTATTGTGTACTATTTTTAGGCCAGACTTCTAGCAATTTCTAGATTATTGTTAACATCATGTGATACATTATATGACTGTTAAAAATAACTTATCTGTTGTTTCGCGTTAACACATGAGGTCCTCCCTCGAGGGGCATGTGCCCTTGTTCCCTGAAAATATGACCCAATGTATCATTGTCCCCCAAAATACAAGTATTTGCTTTCTTTCAATGGAAATTATTTTTCCAATGTTCCTTTGTACCCCTAAAGTATTTCCAATGTTCCCTTGTTCCTTAAACTATTTGTAAATGTTCCCCGAAATTCATTCTGATGAAATAACAAACCATTTGGCCTACATAAATTATAGTTACATCTTAGACAACACTGTCATCACGATTTGTTTAAAATGTAATCTTTAGAGATAATGTTAAAACTAGATGTTAGAATTTCATTTCCTGTACACTCATGTTCCCTTGCTCCCTAAACTATGCCAATGTTCTTTTGTTCCCACAACATAAAAGACAATGTTCCCTTGTTCCCTAAAATCAAATGGCCATGTTCTCGTCTTCCCTAAAATACCTTGAAGGCCCCCACATCGGGTAATATCGTGACATAGCTCTGTTAACGTCCTAAACCATTACATGACAATCATCCGTAACATTTTGCTGGAAATTCCACAAATATAACCCTATTGATCGGGGCGTTTGTTTCAGCCAAAGGTTTTTCTGCAGAGGTTGGAGCAATGTAAATTCATTGTTGGTGGGTCAGCAGAAAATTAAGAAATTTCAAATATCTTCGTTAGCCATCATATTTTGCTAAAGAACTTTCAGGGTGTATTTATTTACGAATATCCAACAATCTAAAACCAATTTGGGGTAACAATTCTAAAAAACATATGTTTGTTTTTTCAAATGTTTCATGCAGCATAATTTTGCATTGAAAAAAAAATCGGTTCATTGATATACAACTTATAGGTACTAGGTGAATTTTGTCTTTAAAGTCAAAAACAATTTGGCTGAAAAAAGCGCTATAAACAATAATATATTATTTGACTTTTACCTCAGGATGTCCAACGATCGCTCAGTGTTGTCGGTGACAAGAACTTTTACTATCCATATCACCGACGTTGACGACAACGCCCCAGTGTTTACTAATCTTCCATCCGATATAGAGCTGACGCGGTCCAAGACGACTGGTATGATTTTCATTAGCCTCTGTCACACGGCCTGCTTCTGATTTCTTCGCTACATTTTTCTTCAGTACAAGACAGAAGTGGAAACTTTGGGCGACTATGGAAGATTCAATGAGACTTTCATAAAAACGTAATTTTACGGTTGCTAGCGGGAAAAAATATACGGAAGAAATGTAATGGGTTCGGAGAAACTATTTTTTAAACAACTATTCATATTTCCGAAGCATACTTGTTTCGACGGAACGCTACAAAGATTAAAATAATTAAATCATAACGATTTTGATCCAAACAAAAATCCTTATTCCGAGATAACTGAAAAAGTGACAGCAAATGCTGGAAAATGTTACTGAATATTGCAGTTTTACGTCAGTTTTATAAAATCAGTTACGTGTTTTAACGCGGATTTGTTTGTTTGTTTGTTTGTTTGGTGTTTTACGCCATTTTCAACACATGCAAGGTTATATATGACGGTCGATTATTTGTGGTGTAGGCAGACCACCCACTTTTCCTGGGTAGAACCAGTACTGTACACCTCCGTAAGAATCGACACTTCCTCACTTACAAGTCGAGCTCCCAGTGGGATTCGAACAGCGCGGATAAGTATGCAAAGGGATGTCCTTTTACACTGAGATTGTTAATATTGGAATGTAGATGATAAGTTATGTGTGTTAATTGTATATCAAAAATTACGTTTTTACTCGGAATCACTGGACGGTTACTGACGAAAACAGGCACCGGTTGCTATATGAATTGTCTGTACAGATATATTTTATTATATGTTTCATCAACTGCAATAACACAAAACGTTTAATGTTATTTGTTATAAATACAATGTATAGATATATTTACATTGAGTCTTATGCGTTGGTCTGTGTGCTTTATTACTAATATTTGTATACGCCCATTTTGCCGAGACGTATTATGTGATCACGCACGACGGGCGGGCGGTGGGCGTCCGGCAATGTAGTGTCCGCTACATTACTGGAGTAGTTTTAATCAAATCTTGTTTATGGCCACAATAGTCAAGTTCGATAACCAACGCTATTGCTCAAGAAACACATGATTTATGGCCCTTGGATTGTTGAAAATTGACAAAGTTTACGGTGTCCGCTCGATAACTGGAGTAATTTTAATCCAATATTGATGAAACTTGGGCAAATCCAATGTTGATGAAACTTGGGTACAATGTTTATGGCCACAATAGCTCGGTCAAGTTTGATAACCAACGATATTGCTAAAGTAACACCGGAGTTGTAACCCTTTGATTTTTGAAAATTAACCAATTTTGCGGTTTCCGCTCAAAAACTTTAACATTCTTCATAAGCCGATCTTGATGAAACTTGGGGCAAAGTCAAGTTAATATGGTAATATGATGGTCATATAAATATAAATTCCGTATGTATGACGGGCGTATATTGTGTCAATTTGGCACTCATGTTTATATATTTTTCAGTTCCTATTCAAGTTGATAACAAATGGTACGTGTCATTTTGTGCAATCTAGAAATGTTTTAAAATCGTTGAGCACGTACTTATAGTGTGTTTTTAAAACTAGAAAGGTCATTTTGGCTAGACTTTAGAATCTGTCCACGGCTTATTTCTCCATGTACTAGTACTGTAATTATGATCATAAAAATGTAAATAATACTTACGTTTGAACTGGTTTCCATGTGTATAAAATGTAGTTTGTTTCTCTGCATTAATTAGTTATCCCCCTTATTTGTAAATTAGCCATTTATACGGAAATTACAAAGGGCAATAACTTTCAATTAAATGAAGACATTATAATGGTTTTTGCAATTTGCATTTTTCTCATTGCCCACTATCATTGTGTGAAATTTGATTGCAGTCCCATTAGTAGTTGACCAGTTATGGAGCGGACACGAATTATAAATATACAATTACAAAGGACAATCAATCTAATTTAAATGAAAATATAGTTATGGTTCTTCCGCTTTGCACGTCCTCTCATTGCTCTCTATCATTGTGTGCAATTTCAACGCAGTCCAATCAGTAGTTTTCAAGGTTTGGAGCGGACACGAATTATAAATATACAATTACAAAGGGCAATAACTACAATTTACATGAAGACAGAGTTATGGTCCTTGAGCTCTGCAAGTCCTCTCATTGCCCTTTATCATTGTTGGAAATTTCATTACAGTTCCATCAGTAGTTTTTAAGTTATGGAGCGGATAAGAAAGGGGACGGACGGACGTATGTATGGACGGACGGGCGGACGTACGGATGAGTGGAGGACGGAGGTACGGACAGGCAAATGGCATTGCTATATCCCACTTCGGGCGGGGATTTAAAAACACGTACAATAACCGGTGATTTGTACTAACAGTAACCGGTGCATTGTCTTCAAAAAAATAGTTACAAAAACTTTGAAGCATTAAAGACTTAGCATGAGAGAGTGTCTTGGTATAGTTATTGTAAAGCTCGAGTAATGCTTTGTTGAAAAAGATTTCCGGAATTATATTTCTTTAACATTCTAATGTTCCGCGCACAAGAAGTGTCCGTATACTTACACGTTCTTTTGACTAGTGTTTATGTTTTCATTAACACGCTCCGTTTTGACGCTGTTAAAACTTTCCGCTAGCAACCGTAAAATTATCAGCTAGTATCGAGGGACGCTGTTTTATTTCAGCTTGTAACCGCGTCTGTCCGTCTAGGTTCACCACCGTGTATTTGGCCAAATCTGCCCAGACCGGTATCTGCAAGAAAGACATATGCACGATACGATCTTGGAAGACTGAGACTAGAATTTCATTTCTGTGAATGATGAGTTTATTGTTACAGTAGGTATTTACATTTAAACACGAATATTAAACAAATCTCCACGGAAATAACTAGTATACATTATACAATGCATAGTTATCTAAATGGGAATTTTGACATTATTACATCTGAAACATAAACACCAATAATTTATTCAAAATGATGTATACAAACTTGTTTATAAAAGTATATTCAACTTCTTTACGTAGGTTTCAGTCTGTTTACGGTTACGGCAGACGACAGTGACGCCACAACGGCATTTAGTGACGTCGTGTACAAAATATCAGGTTTGTATTACAATCATCTATGCATGTTAAGAGTTCAGTTGTCATAACTAGTATTTATAACAAAACATAACCAAGGACGACGAGTTTTCTTTATTAAATATTTATACAGTTCAATATTTCTGCGTTTACCTATTTACGTATTTACACCCCCGCAAAAAGGTATGCACCGAAATCAGCGATTTAGCCCAGGTAAACCAGCAAGGTCGCTGAGAAGCTTCGTTAGCCGTATTGTTTGAAATGTCTTTTAAATCGGAAATGTGCTCGGTCTTTTCTACGGAATTCCGTTAGGGCCATCGCCTTTCAATGTGGTGATCTGAAACGCGATACTCGATAGTACGATGATGAAAACGCGAAATCACGAAATTACGATAACGAAAACGCGATAACACGATGATGATAACGCGATACTACGATAACGAAAACACGATAATACGATAGTACGATGATGATAATGCGATATACTATCGTGTTTTCACCATCGTACTGTCGCGTTTTTACCATCGTAATATCGTGATATCGCGTTTTCGTTATCGTAGTTTCGTGATTTCGCGTTTTCATCATCGTACTATCGAGTATCGCGTTTCAGATCACCACATTGAAAGGCGATGGCCCTAACGGAATTCCGTACTTTTCCGGTTCTTCTGAATCGAAGCATGTTGTTGTTCAACAGAATCTTCCGTTGGATCTTGGTTATGGTTTTTGAAACACGCACTTTTTTGAAACTATTAGTATTGAACTATTTTTTTTATATTCCCTGAAACAATTTCTATAAATGCCTAGTGATTAAAACAATTTCTATAAATGCCTGGATCTAGCGAGAATCCTGGTAATATTCAATATACGATATTTCAAGTATTAAAGCGAAACGGCATAAATTGCTTTTGCTCAATCATTAATATTAATTATAAAAACAGTATAAAGCAAATTGGTTTTGCATATTATTTACTGTTGATTACATTTCACCAATAATATATTCAAACCTATGGAAGAATAATGCAGAAAAGTTTAAAACTTAAAAAAAATAAGTCATAATGATACTGGATTGATAAATCGAGAAGCCAATTTTAATGCTTGATAAAGACTTCAAGATTGCCATGTGTCCCTTTAAAGTAGATTTAGTCCTGTACCGGACCGCTAGACACTTCCATTCGGCAAACGTCTTACTTCTCTTGGGGGTGGGGTGAGGTTTCACAGGGACACGTAAATCTTGGCGAATGTTACAATATTTCTTACAAAGTCAAACACCTGTATACCTTTGAGATTATAAAGGTAAAAGATAAAATATTGATTACTTGTTTCAAGGTATCATGGTCAGAATTATTAATCACGGTTAATTTTGATCAAGTGTTCTTGCTAAATATGCTGGGTTGCAATGTATGTAGCTATGGCCTTTTTTTCTGAGCTTGCAATCGTGTTCACCTCCAATTTCTTGGGGCAGGAAAACCTGTTTGATCGACGTAGGATTGATAGTTTGATATTGGTGGCGATCAGTTGTATACTGGTATTATCAGATATATGCAGCTCGATATATGAGATATATAATCATCAACCGAGAGACGCTGCTTTATCGCGGAATATCTTAATATGGATAGATTTGGTTGAATCACCAATGAGTGATATAAAACCTTCAAACATGAATGGTTCAAAACTATCCATAACAGAATCAGACCTGAATTTTGTGAACTCAACAATTGCATTGTTTCCAGTATAATACTTGGAGTTTAGACCTTAAAGAGTGAGACCATTAGGTTGTATACTCTCCCTTTGTTGTTGCTCTTTTCAAAGCAAAGCACTCAGAAATAAGATGACCTTTCTGTTTCCAATAATTGCGCATATTTTGAGATAAGGATTTTGGATCCGTATTCTTATTAGATGCTTACGTTTTCAAGTTCTAGTAGTTAATGTGGCAGACTAAGGTTTAGAAATACTGTCGTACGAGGGAAAGTGTTTTTTTAAATAAAGAATCCTGTGGAGTGCTTGATTTGTAAACAAAAGAGCCCTTGTGAGTTAACGAATAAGCATCCGCCAAACGCTTATCATCTTCCAATGTGTGTGCCTTTTGCTCATCCAAATATATGTGTAACATCTTTTTATTAATGCCTTTTGAACTCTTCAATTACAATAAGTTTAAGTCAATTTTCTTGGATGCACACCATCTATCAAATAACTGTGCAAATTCGAGCAAATTCAACATGTGTATGATCATATTCTTTTTTACCATTTATAAATCTGTGCCTATATGTCTCAGGGACTAGTTCATAAACTTTCAAAATCACGTCTGTAACAGTATCGTATGAAGAGCTTTAATTGAGTGTGTTCTACTGTTAACTGAGAGTGCTCTACTGTCAATTGAGTGTGCTCTACTGTTAATTGAGTGTAAACTTCACGGTATGTACCAATTAAAACACTGTAAAAGTATTGTCCAGTTTTCTAATGGCCATTTAAATTTGTCAGCACTTTTTTTCAAAATGAAGAAAATTTTAGTATTATCTTGAAAAGATGATATTTATCTTAGATGCTTAGTAACATAAACAGTAGATAAGTGGGAGGGTGGTGGAGGCAAACTTGCCTTGCTTGCCAAATCTAATTTCAGCACCTCTAATTCAAATGCTCTCCTTTATTTTCTGCCTTTAATTTCATATCTATTTCTTTTTCTATTTTCATTTTGTTTCAATTCAGTTTATTTTAATTTCAAATCAACCTCTGTTCCCACTGACATGAGTAATGCACTTTCTTCAAAACTGTCTTCTTCTTTCATAAATCTTAACAAAATGTTTCAAATAACCGATTTACACTTAGATTAATTATAATATTCGGCAGAGCATGTCATAGTTTTAAGTGAATTAAATTCCTTCTGGGTAGATTTTAGCAACACATTTCTCAAGTTCAGAAGCTATTTTACTGTAGCGGGTTTCACTTTTTTATAATGTTCAAAATGTGCAAGTAGTTTTGTACTTG
>JAWPHD010014506.1:0-60820 GCA_037043455.1 Cyrtodaria siliqua
ATCTCTAGGGACATTATGCAGTATATTATACACTATATAGCTAGTCTATATATCTCTAGGGACAATTGCAGTATTATACACTCTCTAAGGAACATTGAAGTACTACACACTCTATAGCTAGTCTATATCTCTAGGAACATTGCAGTAATTATACAACTGCTATAGCTAGTCTATATCTCAAGGAACATTGCAAGTATTATAATACTCTATAGCTAGTTCTATATCTCTAGGAACATTGCAGTATTATACACTCTATAGCTAGTCTATATCTCTAGGGTCATTACAGTATTATACACTCTATAGAGCTAAGTCTATATATCTCTAGGGTCATTGCAGTATTATACCACTCTATAGCTAGTCTATGATCTCTAGAAACATTGCTGAGTATTATACACTCTATAGCTAGTCTGTATCTCTAGGAACATTGCAGTATTATACACTCTATAGCTAGTCTGTATCTCTAGGAGCATTGCAGTATTATACACTCTATAGCTAGTCTATATCTCTAGGAACATTGTAGTATTACATATTCTATAGCTAGTACGTAATCTTGTGGGAGATTTTCTGTTTTAATTTGTTTGAAAGTAAAATAAATTGAATCTGAATTGAATTGGGAATTTATAGTCGCACCAACAGCTAAGGTCACCATAGCTTCCTCACATAAAGAATACCTAGGCCCCTGAGGGATTGAACCTACAGCAGTGAGGCGCAGAAGAGTAAAATGAATGAAATGTCACTAACATACAACTTAATTGTCATATTCACTGAAAGACTATATCACTAATAATATACTTAACGCCATCTATTAAAGTGCAAGTAGTTTTTTTGAGTTTGTAGTTATTTTTAATAAAAATGTCTCCAAGATTGATTGCATAATTCCTATTTTACTTTTTTCAATACATGAATTAGATCGGTCACCTGATTTATAGGGAATGTGGATAATTTCTAAAATGTACATAACATTACAATCGATCTTGGAAATAAACACAAAATAAAAAAAAAAATTGCACTTTTAATGGCATTAAGTATATATATAAAACAAACATTACAGAAATGCCATGCATAGACATCAATCTCAAAACAGAAATTTAAACGTAACCTACAAACTTAATTTAGCGCTTAGAAACACTTTTTCAATCTATGTGCGTAGACTTCGTGTCCTAGTATAGAAGACAATTTTCTCAGTACCTGTCTGGAAATGATAGACGAGACTTTCGGTTCGGTAGTTTCTTCAAGTACTGTTATAAACCGCAGTTCATAACGCCTCAGAACCTATTGTAGGTGTAGTGACATCCTCGGACAGACCACCCTACCACATTCCAGCACGTGACATGAGCGTTACCATTCACTGTCGTCCTTTTGCAACATATGCCACAAAGTCTAGATGTCTCCTGCAAACAAAATCCAATATTCAGAAGGTAATAGAACATTCTACTCTACTAGATCTACACAACACAGAAGGCAAAACAGAAGGTTTTGAAAAAACAAAGATCATTAAAATAATATATATATAGCATGTAACTCAGACAAAATCGTAGTTAAAAGAGACAAATAGCAATCTGTTACTTATAATGCATGAAAATTAGTTTATTTATTTATCAAATGCACCTTTAATTAAAACTGCATTAAAAATAATGCAAATATCGGAGGAAATAAAATTTGTCAAGCATATTGTTACCTTAATGTATTAGAGAAGCCTCCTAAATATGATTTGCCAAAATTTCAAATTGTGTAGAAAAACCAACTTTGCTAGCATTTTTAAGAATCAAAATTGATGTAGGGTATAAACCCTTGAAAACATGAATGTCGGTAAAAAAAAAAATCATTAAGACTAACTAACTAAGTTAATATAAAATGGGTTATATATCCTGAATATTTTCTTACTTAAGTTCAGTTCTTTGTAGCGGTAGATGATTATTTAGTTGTTGAATTATTTAAATACTAAATAACAAGGACTACTTACAGCTATCACCCCCAAGATGCAAATGAAATGCCCGGCATCAAATGGTCGGCGATAATCTGTTGTAAAACATAAAGCAGCTGATGACATGAGTGTTTATTTGAAACATTTCATATATTTGTGTCTTTAGTTTATCACATTTCGAAAAACAGATATATCCCAGAGGAAAAATAAAATAACTGAGAAATTCATCCTCTAGTACAGTACTCCTACCTTTCAAGAGTTTGTGTCTGATTATAATAAAAGCTTGCAATCACCATTATGAACATTATCATCAAAATACTTGAATTACCACCCCTGATTCCATAATAAGTTAATACTGTCTACACAATTTAGAAATTACCTCCCCTGATTCCAAAATCATCCAAGGTACTTGAATTACCTCCCCTGATTCCACAATAAGGAGGTTAATATTGTCTACACAACTTGAATTACTGCCCCTGATTCCATAACCATCTACATCACTTTAATTACCTCCCCTGATTCCATAATCATCTACAGTACTTGAATTACCTTCCCTGATTTCTTTTAAAATTTAATACTGTCTACACAACTTAAATTACCTCCCCTGATTTCATTATCATCTATGGTATTTGAATTACCTCCCCTGATTCCATTATACATTAATACTGTCTACACAACTTGAATTACCTCCCCTGATTCCATAATCATCTACAGTAACTGAATTACCTCCCTTGACTCCATAATCAGGAGGCTAAAACTGTCTACACGGTACTTGAATTACCTCCCCTGATTCCATTATACATTAATACTGTCTGCACAACTTGAATTACCTCCCCTGATTCCATAATCATCTACAGTAACTGAATTACCTCCCCTGACTCCATAATCAGGAGGCTAAAACTGTCTACACGGTACTTGAATTACCTCCCCCGATTCTGTAACCATCTACAGTACTTGAATTACCTCCACTGATTCCTTTAAAAGTTAATACTGTCTACACAACTTAAGTTACCTCCCCTGATTTCATAATCATCTATGGTATTTGAATTACCTCCCCTGATTCCGTATCCATCTCCAGTACTTCAATTACCTCCCCTGACTCCATAATCAGGAGGCTAAAACTGTCTTCACAGTACATGAATTACCTCCCCTGATTCCATAATCACGAGGCTAATACTGTCTAAACAGTACTTGAATTAACTCCCCTGATTCCACATCCATCTGATTGTTTTCAGTACTTGACTTACCACCGGATTCCGCAATCATATAGGGGAGCGGCTGGCATAAAGACGGGAATTAGACAAATGTACTCAGTGACTGTCTAATTTCCATCCTAGCAGCAACATTTATGTAGAATTTCCTCAGGGTAGGAGTTAATATTAATATCCCCAATTTGGTACCGGTATCATTGTCAAATTCCCTGCTCCACAATACTTGACTTACCTCTCCTGATTCCATAATCATCAGGTTTATACTGTCTATTGTTATGGTCAGGTTGACATTGGACCCGGCAAACTGCATACACGGTGTGTCACTCAGCATCTTGCCTATCTTCTTGTCAACCTGTAAATAGTATGGTATATATTCCTAATATTATTTTTTTTCAAAAATCAGTTATTCAGTGCAAGGTTCTTTAGAAATGAGGATTTTTATACATGTACATCAATGCCTAATTTGGATTTTCTTACATGTGAATTTTCGATCATTTGAATCTAACTTTAAGATATTTAAACATCTATTCAGGAAATGTAATGTGACACAAGTCATTTAATACATGGACAGGATCTAAAAACAGGCTTTCAATGAAAACTTACATTGGCTCATACTTAAAGCTACAGAGTCCCTATATCAATCGATTTCTTCTTTGTAGGCGTGTCTTTATTTGTAAATTGATGTTCACCAGCTCATGTCGAAATCGGGTATTTAAGCGAGCAAATATAGCGCAAGAAATCATTTACTGTATATACATTGACCAGTGCACATCATACCTATACACAGGTAACAGTAATTTTTACAGAAAAAAAAAAGCTAGCTTCTTTCGGGGCTCGAACACACGACCTTCTGATTTCAAATCCTGTGCTCTATCCACTGAACTATAACGCTACTTGAGAAAATAGTACACTTACTACCATATATTATGAGGCAAAATAACTTCACATATTTGAACGCAACTAAAGATGGATCAATAAATATGCAGTCCATATTGTCGCACGTGTAAATTAAAATTGCCTGGTATAATACTGTATCTTATCAATATGAAACTAATACTTCGCCTCAAATCAACCATATCTCGACTTGTTATTTAGCGCTTGATGAGTTTGTGTGCGCGCTCTTGTTATTACGTAATGCCCATTTAGTGTTAGAAATGCTACAAAATACCAATAAATAGCAGTGGTCTAGAGGTTCAGCGTACATCTTTCAAATCTTACAAGTGCAAGACTTTTTATCACATATATTCTGGAGCTGTATATTTATCAATGTTACCTGTACGGAGGCTAAATAAAAATGTGAAATTTAATGTATCGATTTCTACTTATATACCGACTTTCGGGGTGTTCGTCGATTTGAAACTACTTCACACGTGACTCATTCATATTCATGAGTTATTACCAATTACAATAGGGACTGTACAGCTTTACGAGATATCAGTGACTGACAATTCTATCTTGCAGTGCAATTCTTAACAGTTATTTACCAAAAACGAATTATCCACAGATGCAAACATCCTTTTGAAAAGGTGCTCTAACACAATTTATGTAAGACAGAACATGAAACAACAAACAAACAGGATATTTTGAAAACTAATTCACTTCAACCTTTTTTGCATCTCATTTTTTCTAAATAATGATGCCTTTAGCCTATCGAAAAATTTGCATATTTCTCTATTTTGGCTTTCTAATTTCTTCTTACATATACTAGTATATTTAAGGCCCAAAAAAAAACACCTGTGTTTCCGGTGGCCAGACCAACCCTATTTTTAAGGGGCCCGACATTAAAAAAAAAAATTATGAAAAAAAAAGAATTTAAAAAAAATTAAATTTGTTCTGAACAATGATTTATCACAAAATATCGAGGTAAACTGACATCAGAGAGAAACTTTCAGTTGTATCATCAACTTGTATGGGGTTTATGAGATAAATACATGTAGAATCTCACAATATCTTGCTCCAAAAAAAAAGCAAAAGAAAATGCCTACCGACCTAGGCTGCCTTATTGTTTTAGAGCATTGCAATAGGAAACACACCTATTTTTTTTTTACCTAAATATGAAACAAAACATGAACAGCCATACCGGCATATTAAACAAGTACCACATACCTTTTTTCGCTTTGTTGAGTTTTTTAAACCTGCCGCTTCACTTACTCTGTTTATGGCTTCCCTAAAATACAAAATAAATTTCAAAATAATTCCTTAAAATATGCCACTATTGGGCTTTACTGGTCAGACTCACATGATGTAGGTACAAACAGTTTTTTGTGTTATAATGTTCGGCATGCCAACCCAGACATGTGATAGTCAAGTGTGACTGTGACAACATATCATATAGATGTACATGTAGATTAATATGAAATAAGTGTTTCGCAATACTTTTTTTACATTGAGAAGTTTGTTCTACCATGTTGGTACCTACATGAGAAAATCCATTCAGACCAATTCATGGTTATAACTATTCCAATGCCTACCATCACCGCAGTCACTCACTATTACAACTCCTTGTATGAACACATAACTATAGATTTGATTCAATTGGACAGTACTTTGATATGAAAATATCACACCTGTCTCTTTGCTTTGCTGTATTTTTTCGTGTGAGATTTTTTAGTTTTGAAATATTTGAATGACAGTATAAACAAATGGTCTCACCTAGCCAAAGCAGTCCTTGTGTCAAAGTCGAGGGCTCTCATAGATTCTTTCACCTGCAGACATCCTATATACTGCAATAGATAGATTTCTTTATATCCCGGTCATTCCGGCCGGTACACCCATAATTTTAGTCAAGTTTGAAATATCTTGTTATTTTCTATGATGCATCACTAAAATATACATGTATGCATGAGAACTGGTAAGGCATGCCTATTGGCAGAGGCGTACATTGACATAACCCAATAAGTGTTAGGGAGAAATATTTCATTGCCAAGCACTATTTTAGAATAGAAATAGAATAGTACATCGCGTATGGTGATTTATCACATAACATGACTTCTGCCAGTGAATTAAAGCCATGACTTATAAATTATTTATTGTAATACACTAGAATATTATAGATATTTCCGGTTTCACTTCTGGTTCTGGTTTCTCACTTCCGGTTCCGGTTTCTATCAAGGATGTCTTTAAAATAACTCTCTCGAAATCGTAGACTATATCAACACAGAATCCAACCATCTTACCTCTAAAGCATCTATTATATATTCAGCATCGATCAACAAACATTCAGGATGGCCTCTACTTGTTCATTTTTGTCAAAATAGCAAACTTTTTTTTTTTAACTTTTGTTCGGGTGTGTCGACTATTTTCAATATTGGCTGACTGTTTACTTGTTTCTCTTCTAATGCATTCATTACATCTAATTTATCAATGGTGAAACTGTGTTAGTGACTTAGTCGGTATTTAATGTACTAATTAAAACAAGAAATCCGTGGATTCACATGTCTTGCCTAACAGGAGCTGGACTTAAAAATAAAAAGGTCAATGATGCTTAAATGAAAGTTTGTAAACATTTTAGTAACTAAAAACAATCGAGTTTGCCGTTTGCTGAGATGACATTTAAAAACAAAATGCCATTCTATTAAAAACAAGAGACCCAAGAGGGCTCCGCTGGCTAAAACGGCTCTTATTCACCTGGTAATCATGGGCAATAAGTCTGCTGTGTGTAGTATGGCATGGGCATTTTTTAATTTGTCCCACTTTCTTATATGATTGAAATTTCATACAAATGGGGTGGGGGGTGAGGGGAGTTATATTAACATTCTAAACAAATATGGTAAAGATCAGATAAAAAATGAAGTAACTACAGATTTAACAAAGGAAAATACAATATAGCATTTTTTAATTTTTCAACAAATCAAGGGCCATAACCTGTCGTTACTAACTAGATCTAGCTGGTTTTCGAACTTGTCCAAAAGTTCATTGATATACCGCGCTTTGCACAACTAGACATCATACTGAGGCTTCCTGTCAAATTTTGTAGAAATCCAACAAGCCATTTAGGAGGAGTAGCGCCGACAAGAAATTTAAAGTAAAAATGTCAGTGCCATAACTCTGTCATCAATCAGCAAACTGGAACAAAGGCATGGCATGCACAACTAGACATCTTACTGATGCTTCCTGCCAAGTTTCGTCGAAATCCAACAAGGCGTTTAGGAGGAGTAGCGCCGACAAAAAAAATAAAAAAATGTCATGTTCTAACTCCATCAAAAATCAACGAAAAAAATGCAGTAGGCACAGCAATGCTTCCTACTAACATAGCGTTAACACAAAAAAAAAAAAAAAAAAAAAAAAATAATGAATCAGAAAAAAAATTAATATATATACCTAAAAAAAATTTAAAAAATAAAATATTAATAATAGAAAAAAAAAAGGCCAAAACATCTGGTAAAGATCAGATGAAAAAAGAAAACCCTATCGTATTAACGAGGCAAACTATAGCATTTTTAACTAAATCAATGGCCATTACTCCGCTGTTATTGGTTCTTATCTGGCTGGTTTTCGAACTTGTGCGAGCTTTCATTGATATTAACAATCTGGTAAAGTTTGGTAAAGATCGGATGAAAAATGAAGGCTTTTGGCCAGTAGAGCTAAAAATCATCAGCTCCAAAAAGTAGGTCAAGGTCAAAGATGAAATCCAGGCATCCAAAAAAAAGATGCACTACCGAAGACACAACTATGTCAAAATAGAATATGTTTTCTTCCAAAGATTAAGCTATAAATTAGGTTTAAAACATCTAGTGCATAATTCTAGTTCATGAGAAAGTGATGTAAATGTAACAATTTATCTGCCCTTTGCTTGGATGGTGAAGGTCACATCCACATTTGCTTTGTCACGTTGCAATGTACCACTCAAGATACAAATATAAGCAAAGTTTGAAAGGTCTTAGTGCATACAGTTTGTGAAAAAGTGACCTAAACGCCAAAGTTGAAGGTAAAAATTATAAGGTTATCTGCCCTTGCTTGGAGGGTCAAGGTCACTTCCACATTTGCTTTGTCACGTTGCGATGTACCACTCAAGATACAACTATAAGCAAAGTTTTAAAGGTCTAGTGCATAGTTTGTAAAAAAGTGACCTAAACGCAAAAGTTGAACCTAAAAATTATTAAGTTATCTGCCCTTTGCTTGGACGGTCAAGGTCACTTCCACATTTGCTTTGTCACGTTGCCATGTACCACCCAAGATACAACTATAAGCAAATTTGAAAGGTCTAGTGCATACAGTTTGTGAAAAAGTGACCTAAACGCAAAAGTTGAACCTAAAAATTAGTAAGTTATCTGTCCTTTGCTTGGAGGGTCAAGGTCACTTCCACATTTGCTTTGTCATGTTGCGATGTACCACCCATGATACAACTAAAAGCAAAGTTTCAAAGGTCTAGTGCATACATTTTGTGAGAAAATGACCTAAATGCAAAACTTGAATGTTGACGCCGCCGCCTGAAAATCAACACATGTCTCTTTTTTTCTTCGAAAAGGCGAGACAAAAATATAATTTCATAATTCAAAGCGGAACCGGGAGTCAATTACCATAAAATTTAAAAGACTATTAAAACGGGCCGTCGAAAGTAGGTCTCAAATTTGTATGCTAACTGTAGTACAGTGGCATACCACCAGACTGGGAAAACATTTCCAAAAGGGCCCCAAGAAACCAACGGTTTGAAATGGCCTCGAAGACAGTATGAACAGTAAAACATTCAGTCCCACTCATGGAAGAACCTCTATTTATAGAATTATTACTTTTTTACGAGCGCAAATCATAACAAGAGGTCAATGACCTTGAAGCTCTACTGAAAGATTTTGATAGCTAGTTCAGCATTCCTGTGAAGTTTCATAAAAACTGTCAAGTAGTTTCAGAGGAGTAGTCGCTACAAGTTGAAGTTTTTACTATATAACTCTAGGTAAACAAAGATGGCCACTGGCAGCCATGTTTAATGTTGAATCAAAATAATTTTCGACAAGGATCAACATCTTGTCATGCTGATCATTTCAGAAAAAGTCCCATATCAATATCACTTATAGTTTTCAAGAAGTAGTCGCTACAAACTTGTTTTTAAAAATCTATGTTTAGCCATGGTGGCCATCTTGAATTTCCGGCCGACCTGAAATTGTGCTAGGATCAACTAGGAATCAAGAGCAACATTCCTGTGAAGTTTCATGAAAATCCGTCTAGTAGTTTCAGAGGAGTAGTCACTACAAATTTTACTATACAAACTCTATGTAAACAAAGATGGCCACTGGTTCCCAGGTTTAATTTTGATTCAAAATAATTTTCGACAAGGATCAACATCATGTCATGCTGATCATTTTAGAAAAAGTCCCATATCAATATCACTCACAGTTTTCAAGAAGTAGTCGCTACAAACTTTTTTTAAAAAATCTGTTTTTAGCCATGGCGGCCATCTTGAATTTCCGGCCGACCTAAAAAAATTAGCAACATTCCTGTGAAGTTTCATAAAGTAGTTTCAGAGGAGTAGTCGCTACAAGTTTTTAGGATATAAATCTATGTAAACAAAGACGGCCGCTAGCGGCCATGTTTAAAGTCGCATCGAAATAAATTTTGACAAGGATCAACATTATGTCATGCTGATCATTTTAGAAAATGTCCCATATCAATATCACTTACAGTTTTCAAGAAGTAGTCACTAAAAATTTATTTATTTTAAATCTATTTTTAGCCGTGGCGGCCATTTTGAGTTTCCGGCCAGCCTGAAATCTTTCTAGGATCAACTAGACATCAAGAGCAACATTCCTGTGAAGTTTCAAGTAGTTTCAGAGGAGTAGTCGCTACAAGTTTTTACTATATAACTCTATGTAAACAAAGATGGCCACTGGCAGCCATGTTGAACGTCGAATCAAAATAATGTTCAACTCAGATCAACATCATGTCATGCTGATCATTTTAGAAAAAGTCCCATATCAATATCACTTATAGTTTTCAAGAAGTAGTCGCTACAAACTTATTTTTTAAAAATCTATTTTTAGCTGTGGCAGCCATCTTGAATTTCTGGTCGATCTGAAATTTTGCTAAGATCAATAACACATCAAGAGCAACATTCTTGTAAAGTTTCATGAAAATCCACCAAGTAGTTTCAGAGGAGTAGTCGCTACAAGTTTTTACTATGTAACTTCATGTAAACAAAGATGGCCGCTGGCAGCCATGTTTAACGTCGAATCAAAACGATTTTTGAGAAGGACCAACATCATGTCATGCTGATCATTTTAGAAAAAGTCCTATATCAATATCACTTATAGTTTTCAAGAAGTAGTCGCTACAAACTTGTATTTTAAAAATCTATTTTTAGCTTTGGCGGCCATCTTGGATTTCACATCAACATGAATTTTTGCTAGGATCAACTAGACTTCATGGGCAACATTTCTGTAAAGTTTCATGAATATCCATCCAGTAGTTTCAGAGGAGTAGTCGCTACAAATAAAACTTTACGGACAGACAGACGGACGCCGCACCACGGCATAAGCTCTGCTGACTGCTGATCTCTGATCAGTCGAGCTAAAAATAATTGTCAACGATTGACTTCCAAAGTGTGATATAATGCAATTGTATGACCTACCCTAACTCCGTAGCAGATACCAGCATCTGTGGAGAGCTGTTCGTCGGGATGTATCCATCCTCTGTCTGGCTTGTGGAGGAAGCTTCCACTCTTTGACCACTCAGTGGACGAACTAGATTTACTGCCACGCTTTTTAAATCTGTCAACCACACTGGCCATCTGAAACAAACATTAACTTATATATTACAAATATATTTAAGTTAACATTACACATCTACCATTATTGAATACTTACTATATATATATAGAAATATGATTTGGCAGAATTCAACAGTGGTACAAAACAAATACCGCTCTGTGACATTACGTGGTCCCGCCTTAATTCCATTAAGCGATGGGAAAGCTTATATTAGCAGGATCTTTTAACGTATATTTCGACAATAAAACACGCTTAAAAACATTTTTACTGAAAAATTGCGTTAACTTGTTTAAAATGAGTCAAATTATCTATTACATATTCTAATTCTACAATAAGAAAAAATTTTAAGCCGAAATTAAGGTTTTAATTCATGACCCCGATTTTGCTTCTTGGAGAATGGGCTGGATGGGGTATGAAAGTTAATACTAGGACCACGTAATGGGGTTGAACTCCAAACTTACAATGAAGGGTAAGACGAACGCATTACAGATTGAGCTATATGGTAAATTTCTGTGACGCAAGACCTACTATAATCGTGTTAATGGCTGTCTCATGAGCAAAAGTAGTATAAGTATTGCCATCCCAGGTGATACTTACAAGCAATAAATAAAAACTTGTTTGTTTTTTAAATTATTGGAAGGATTACTACAGACTTATTTGGGTCTATGCTCATGTCACTGATAGTTATTTGTTTATTCGCAATATATGCTTTACTTACGGACAGTGTCCCTTTAACAATTATTTGACACCATCCGGCTATATCCAAGCTATTTCCGATAATCATGATAATGTCTCAAATAATTTATTAAACATTTAATTGAAAGACCGCCAACAGATTTACATTTTTTCAAGAAAACAAACAATTTGTAAAGAACTTAAGGCCATCAAATATCACCAACTGGAAAAAAGTAATTGCCGCCGATCACTTTTATTAAATAATGATCATTGGTGCTACACTTTAATCAGTACTTTAAACAATTATTAGCATGCACCTTCATGTAAATGTATACCTAATTATCTTGTAGATCAAGAAAATCTGTCAATAATAACAAACACAATATATATTTACAAATACAGCCGATACAACAAAGAAATTCACTTGTAGCATGGTCACTGATAATTCCCTTCGTATTTTCAAAGGTGTTAATCGTTTATTTGAAAAAAATACCTGTCAGAATAAATTATGTATTCTTGACTACCAGTTATTGGAAGTTAGAGAATGGCAAGTACATGAAATTGCGTGCTACAAAACAAATAGAGTATGGTCTTATCTCGTTGGTTAATTTAAACACCAACTCGATGAGACCATACTCTATGTATTACATAAAACATATATAAGGAATAAGGCCCAGTGAAACGACTATCTGTATGATGGGGAAAAACAACCGAACGCGCGCAAAGAACTGTCACCGTTAAATTACAGTGACAGAAAAGACGTACAAGTTTAGAAGTTTAAAAAGAGTGTCCATGCAGCTATCTGCACCTACCATTAATGGTTATGTCCCAACTCAGAGAGCAAGTCTTGTGGCAGTCTGCTCCTACCACTGATAGTTCGCAGAAAGGACACTGTTAACAGTTTAATAACCTCTATTACTATATTAATTGACTGATTTAGTGATTATAGTAGATTTATGTACACCAAACTTTGTACAGCAACCTGCCAGTCAGTTCAGGTGGTGTTTTGACATGTTACCAATAAATAAAAAATATATCCGTTATCATATGTATCGAATTGTAGCAAATAAAACACAGTAAAAAAACATTCTTTTACAAAAAACACTCCATTTGTTATGAAAAAAGATAAACTTATCAAGTTATGTTTCAACTAAACAACAAACATATTATGTAACGTACTGAATATAAAACATGAATATATACCTTTCAAATATCGTGACTTATTAGTGATTTCTCATCGCGTCATGACATAATTCGTTATAAATTAACCAGGAAGTCAGGTTTTGTTAAAAACACAATCATGGGTGAAGCAGTTAATCCATTAATACCGTGATAATCGCTAGCGGTCATCAGCTTCAGATAATTGCATCCCTCTTCTTGAAGTATATTTGCAATATGACATGAACTATGCGTGGGCAACAGAAAGGTTTAAAGTATCTATTTTATAATCTATCTTTTTTATTCCAGCACCACCCCATTTCTGCCCGTCTACCTAAAATTGATAAATCTGATGTGATAATTATTTATACCCGTTCAAACTTGTTTCAAACCGTGCAATGGATCGATTAGTCATCGGCGTAGCTACTATTGGCGCCCTACTATTAGGCCATATAGGACCGGGCCTATACATCAATTTGAAAAATGAAATGAAAAGACCAAAAATACATGAAAAACTGAACCCGAGGGAATGGAGGGTTAAGGACCAACATTTGTTTCTTATTTTATTTTACAGTGACTTTTTACTAATGTTCAATAGCAAAAATCACATGTATTAATGGAAACAAATATAATTTCTAAACACGTAACTTAAAAACTTAATGCAACAAGCACATATAGCATTTAAAACATATGCCTTTTTTCATAGATCTACATACCTGTATATCCATGTTTTTGTTGTTGTTGGCATAATAACACTAAATAACAAATCTCCATTAAAACAAACAAATAATTAATACAATTATAATACAATTGAATATGTTCAGATTATCAATTTCTAGTGTATTTCACTACCCACCCTACCATCCAGCAACCACCCACATTTTCACCCTACCGAAATGGAACCACCCAATCACCCATTCGACCATCCATCAACCTATCCATCAACCCATTCAATTTCATTTAACCATCCATCCACCAACTCACCCTTCCAAAAACATTGTGCCAATATATCGTTCCATAGCTTGTTTTTATGCCCCCACCACCGAATGGTGAGAGGGCATATAGCTACACTAAACCAAATTGCTAAGTACCAACCTAAGAATATGTCAATAATATTCTCATTGTGTATTTTGAGCTTGATTAGAGATACGGTTAAACTGCAAAATAAGGAGTGTAAATCGTCTGCTCTGATTGTTTGAACATAGTTTAAAACTTTTAAGTCAATGTGTTCTAAAATATGCCACTTAAAATTATTTTGACATTATTTTGTTTTACTAGCATTACCACTACAAATGCGTTTGCAAAAGAAATTTTCGAAATATTTAATGTTAACGCTGAATTACAGTTACTTGAATTTCAAACAATATTCAATTTAAAGGGAGGTAATTTAAGATTATCCATATTTCATTTTTCTATACACGGAAAATCTGCAATAAATGGGTCAAATTGTAATGTTTTTTTCTATTATTTCATACCAATTTTAAGAATTTTATATCTTTGAGCGATCTTTGACTCATGTTGTGTGTTTTATCAGTACATTTAATGTTTTCATATAAAGGGAGGGTAACTCTCAAAAGATGTAATAATTTAAACAAAAAATAAATGTTTTACAAACTATGGGTCAAAACAAAATACTTATCATATATCTATTCTAAAATATATTTAAAATAAGAAAATTAGTTAAGATACAAAAGTTGTTACTTAGAAATTGTGTTCAGTAAAAGTTTTAAAATATGTTCATGCAATCAGAGCAGACGATTTACACTCGTTATTTTGCAGTTTAACCGTATCTCTAATCAAGCCCAAAATACACATAAAAAATAGAATATTATTGACATATTCTTAGGTTGGTACTTAGCAATTTGGTTTAGTGTATATAGCGTTGGCCGTGTCCGTCTTTCGTTCCGTCCTTCCGTCCCGAAAAGTTTATGTGTCTCTCTCCTCCCACACTTTTCACCGATTGTTTCGAAACTTTACAGGATGCTTACCTATGATGTCAAGATGTGCATATCGTTTCGGCGTCAAATCGACCGAGTTTTACCGGATTTATGGCCCCTTTTCCCGTCAAATATTACGTGAAAATATCTTGTGTGTCTATCTCCTCCCACACTTTTCAACCGATTTCTTCGAAACTTTACAAGATGCATACCTATGATGTCAAGATGTGCATATCGTTTCGGTGTCAAAATCGACCCAGTATTACCGGAGTTATGGCCATTTTTTGTCAAATTTATATTGTGTGTCTGTCTCCTCCAACATTTTTCAACCGACTGCTTCGAAATTTCACAGGATGCTTACACATGATGTCAAGATGTGCATATCATTTCGGCGTCAAAGTGTTTACAAAGAGCTCCATCACAGCTTCAGAACAGCCTCAATTTCATACTGACTGCGAGATAAGTTGGGTAAAACTTGAGCTAAATAACGGTAAACCCTTATATATTGCTTCCTACTACAGACCAAAAGAGAACGACACATGATGACATATACACTCAAGTGATATGAAAACGCAACACGGGAATTTCCGCTATATATTGTATATACTGCACACTTAATTACACATAATATTCCAAAGAAATCCCAAGATGTTTTTTAAAAAGAAAGTTGCAGTTAACTAGAGAAAGGACACAACTGTGATGTTGTAGACGTTTTAATCACACTACACTTTGTAACAAGAACTTCATAAATGTTGAAGTAGCTCTTTGAAAAATTGAGCTAGTTCAGTACTGTATTTAACGTAAATAGTTTGCAAAATGTTGCATCCTAAGTTTGCTCACATGATTGAGCCAAACGCGTACTCTGTGAATAATGAACATTGAAGGAATACTATTTGCTGTATTATTTGTTGTTTTAGTATTTTTTCCAAAAGGAAAGGTCTTACGTAGCCATGTACCATTCGATTAAAAGCAGCATATTGTACATACAATATATAGCGGAAATTCCCGTGTTGCGTTTTCATATCACTTGAGTGTAGTGCTGAGCCTGAAGAATTAAATAAATCTGTAAGTATGGTAAGCCAAAAAAAGGAAACAGTTGGATTCTTGGAGACTTTCTCCTGGGACAATGAACATGTTCCTTATATCAAAACAGGTTGTAACAATGTTCAGTTGTATGAAGACTCTATCAACTTCCTAGACGATTTCAACCTTACACACATGGTGAGTGAACTCACAAGGTATGAAAATACCTTGGATTTATTTCTAACCACAAATCACACTCTAGTCAACAAAGTGTAGACTCATCCAGGTATATCAGATCATAACCGTTACCTAGTTTACTGCGAAGCTGACATAAAGCCAAATGTAAGTAGTCTGTAGACAGCCCCCAAGTAACGTCCATCTATACCGAAAGGCAAACTGGGAAGGCCTCAGCAAATACACGCAAATGGATAACGATCAAATATTACTTTATCATTCCCTTAGATCTGTGGATTCCTTCTGGACCGGCACTCACGACATAACTGAATAAATGTATTTCTAAATGTATTCCATGTAAAAGAATCAGTACCAAAACAAGTCTACCATGGATTACATAGGGCATAAAACGTCTTATTAGAAAACGAGACAAACTTGACCACAGACAAAAGAAATCCACTAATACATATGATAAGAAACATTTCCTAAATTACAAACACTTGGTGAAATCCAAAATAAAACAAGCATACAATAACTATCTTGAAGATATCCTGGGCTAAATGACCAACAAATTGACCTAGAAACAGAACAGAAATCCAAATTGTCCACGATTTTTTTTTTTACTTACTCATCAAAAATGCGCGTCAAGACTCACAGGGCATAGCGCCCCTCCAAAAACCAGGTGGCACTACTCTGCACACTGCTAACTCAGAAAAAGCCAACATATTAAATGAACAGTTTCAGTCAGTGTTTACTCCAACATCACCACTAAAACTAAGTCAGCTTTGTCAGAAATCCTTGCATGAAGGATTAGAAAAAGGCCTCATAAGTGATACAGATATCCCCGAGGAATTTAAACCTAAATTCCCAGCCATGCCTGAGATAGACATATCAGTAAATGGCATCATTAAATGCTTGCCAACCTTTACCCACACAAGGCAGCAGGGCCTGATTCAGTTAAACCAATAGTTCTTAAAGAATTACAACTAGAGCTAGCCCCCATTCTCCAAGTTATTTACCAAAAATCTCTTACAAGAGGTAAAATCCCCAAAGAGTGGTCCTGTGCAAATGTATGCCCCTTATTTAAAAAGGTAGACAAAAGTAACCCCGCGAATTATCGACCCATATCACTTACCTGTGTCTTGTCTAAGGTAATGGAACATATTGTAGCATCCAGCCTCACCAAACATTTTGACTCCCATAACATCTTACATGACCTTCAACATGGTTTCAGGGAGAGGAGGTCATGCGAAACCCAATTAATCCAATCCATTGCCAGATGCCTATCCCAGGGTCGCCAAACTGATCTTGTATTGTTGGATTTCAGCAAGGTTTTTGATAAGGTGAGCCACTTAAGGCTGCTCTAAAACTTACACCAGCATGGTGTCCATGACCATACTCTAAACTCGATAAGGGCCTTCTTGATGGGACGGTACCAGACGGTTGTAGTTGAGGGTGATTCTTTCTCAAATGTCCCTGTCACCTCAGGGGTGCCCCGAGGCTCTGTGCTTGGCCTTATTTTTTTCCTCTTGTACATAAATGACTGAAGAAATAGAATCCCAAGTCCGACTCTTTGCGAACGACACTGCTGTATATCTCACTATCAAAAACATATCAAATTGCAAACAACTCCAAAATGACTTAGATAAATTACAGCAGTGGGGAAAAGCCTGGCAGCAAATGTCAGGTAATATCACAAAACCACTTGGGCAGGTAAAAGAAGCAGAAGATCATGCCAACTACCTGGGACTCGATATCAGCTCTGACCTAAGCTGGAACAGGCACGTTGCAAACATCACCACCAATGCAAATAGGACATTATTCTATCTAAAAAACACACAAGGAAGACACATAAGGGCATCATGGAAACAGCATACAAAACAATGGTACGCCCCCAGGTGGAATATGCTTCAACTGTCTGGAGTCCGCATACCCAGTCCAACATAAATAAAGTTGAAATGGTCCAAAGAATTAGGACAGCGCGGTGGGTAAACCATAACTACTCCCCATATGATAGCGTAACAACTATGCTAAAACATCTAGGTTGGCGGTCGCTGGAGGACAGACGTGAAGATATTATTCGTTATTGGTTTAAACTTTTGAAATGCAATGAGTTAAATATATATTAAAGTTGCATATAATAATACACTGTTAGCAGACTTAGACAAATATCCAAATAAGATTTCTTGGGTTAGATCTGTGAAAAATGTTCTTAAAAGATTAGGATTGTATGATGTATGTTTTTTTCAAGGGGTGGGAAATGTAAATAGTTTTCTTTCTCTATTTAATCAGAGATTAAATGATATTTTTGTACAGAAATGGAACGAAAATTCATCAAATTCATCTAGAGCCAATTGTTACATTTTATTCTCGGAATTCAGTTTTAAACCCTACTTAGATAACGTTACTATCAAAAAATTTAGATTAGCATTAACTAGACTTAGAGTGACATCTCACAGACTTGAAATAGAGACCGGAAGGTGGCACAAACCCGCAAAAATACCACTTTCAAAAAGAAAATGTAAACTTTGTAATTCTTTAGAGGACGAATTTCAGTTTAAACTAGAATGTCCACTTTATCATGATTTTAGAGAGGTTTATATTAAAAAGTTTTATTGGAAAAGACCAAATATACCCAAATTTATAGAATTGTTGCAATCAAAAAATGTTTAAATTGTTAGAAATCTCCTCTTACTCGTTTATTTATCATATAATGCCAAATGACATACCTGTCTGATGTGAAAAGTCATATACTTTTCTACTTTGATGTAAGCCTTACCGTAAGATAAAAAAATAAATAAGGTTATAACGAATTGAATTGAATGTTGTTTAACGGCTCATCAAGACAGTATAGGTTATTTAGAGCCGCCCCAGAGAGAGGGGGAAGGATACATAGAAATCCGGGAACCTGCCCTACTCTTATTATCGAATAGTTTCCTATGGGTCTTTAACGTGCTCGGAGGATAGACCGATACACGGGACCGCCCGGTTACGTCCCCATCCGACGGACGAGGCTAAGGGAAAGTGTCTTGCCCAAGAACACCCGGGGCCTTCGGTTACAAATCCGCCGCTCTACCGACTGCGCCACGCCAGCCCTCAGGTTATAACGAGTACTCAGTATATGTATAAATATATATTTGAAAATAACAAACATGTATATACCGATTATCGGTATGACTAGATACCGAAAAGAACGTTCTTTTCGCGAAAAGACAGTGCAAAATCTTTATTATTGATTTAAATTAAATATTTTTAATATCATTGGTTAAATTTAAGTAAAAGAATAGTAATAATAAAAAAAAAAAAGTTAAATTAGTTTTTTTCAAAAAAAGTTGTACTCCATTTTAGAATATTTTGGATTTCTCGTCTCCGAAAAAGACATTCAAATGTTGCGAAAAGACAGTATCAAATCTTTATTATTGATCTAAATATTATTTTTTTTACATTATTCTTTACGTAAAAGAATAGTAAAAATAATTAAAAAAAAGTTAAATTATATTTTTTAAGAAAGTTATAGTATATTTCGGATTTCTCGTCTCCGAAAAAGACATTCAAATGTTGCGAAAAGACAGTATCAAATCTTTATTATTGATCTAAATATTATTTTTTTTACATTATTCTTTACGTAAAAGAATAGTAAAAATAATTAAAAAAAAGTTAAATTATATTTTTTAAGAAAGTTATAGTATATTTCGGATTTCTTGTCTCCGAAAAGACATTCAAATGTTGCGAAAAGACAGTATCAAATCTTTATTATTGATCTAAATATTATTTTTTTTTACATTATTCTTTACATTTAAGTATAAGAATAGTAATAATAATAAAAAAAAGTTAAATTATATTTTTTAAAAAAGTTGTACTACATTTTAGTATATTTCGGATTTCTTGTCTCCGAAAAGACATTCAAATGTTGCGAAAAGACAGTATCAAATCTTTATTATTGATCTAAATATTATTTTTTTTACATTATTCTTTACATTTAAGTATAAGAATAGTAATAATAATAATAAAAAAAAGTTATTTTTTTTTTTAAAAAAAGTTGTACTCCATTTTAGTATATTTTGGATTTCTCGTCTCCGAAACGACATTCAAATGTTGGGAAAAGACAGTATCAAATCTTTATTATTGATCTAAAAATTAATTTTTTTACATTATTATTTACATTTAAGCAAAGGAATAGTCATAAGTAATAAGAATGCAAAAAATTGATTTTTGTTTTTAATTTGAAAGTTATTATTATTATTATTATGCCATATTTATATAGCACCCTTTTCATATATAACATACGTTCAAAAGTGCTTTACAAGTAAAACAATAATACATTCACACACAGTCAAAACTAAAAAAAGAACAATACATGTATTAACTCTAAGATATGAAGATATTAAGTGGTAAAATATAAAACAACATATAGATTATATTGCTAAGATAAAGTTAAGACATTATTATTATACTGACTAAAATTAAAATCCATGTTTAAAATATAGTACTGTCATAATAAGATGATAAAACAATGGTAATCATTTATGAAATAGTCCAGTTTAAAATACACATCAGCCACTATATATCATTAAAAAGAAATGAGTTTTCAGTGATCTCTTAAAAGTGTCAAGTGTGTTGGAATTCCGGATTCCCACTGGAAGCGCGTTCCACAACTTTGGAGCAGCAGTTGCAAAGCTACGGTCACCGTATGTAACTGTACGAGATCTTGGTACTACAAGAGTCAGAGTGTCACTTTGGGATCTTAAGTCACGCTGTGGTCTATACACCTTTAACATGTTTTTGATGTAGCTTGGAGATTGGTCATTTAAGGCTTTATAGATGTGACTCAATATTTTAAAGTCAATCCGGTATTGCACTGGGAGCCAGTGAAGCTCCTTTAACACTGGTGTGATGTGGTCGAAACGAGATTTCCTAGTAATGATACGAGCTGCTGTATTTTGAACTGTTTGAAGTTTGTTCAAAATTGTCTTAGGTAGACCGCTAAGCAAAGGTATACATGTTAATATATGTCTATGGATTCTGCATTAGCGAAAAGAAATTTCAATGTTCCGAATAGAATAATCAAATATTTTTTATTTTATTATTGATTAAAATTAAGTTCTTTTTTGTTCGTTCTTATTAAGCAGTACATAAGAAGGACAGAAAATATGAAATCCAATTGATCTAGTTCAATAACAATGGAGGTGTAAGTGTGTTTTCAATTAGAACTATGTATGTGACACCTTTTCAAACTGGTACATAACTAATGCGGCAAGTGTAATTGGAACACCTGGATTAAGATGCCTTTATGTATTGGATTATAATATTTTTATCATTTAAAACTGTCGGAAGCTTTAATGAACTCTTAATTGACATAAGTGTCCGACAGTTTGAAATATATTAACTTTATTCAGCATTAAACATTCAGTACAACGTTACACACAATACATATTCATTACAGTGAGAACATCAAAAACATGGCATACAAAATCTACATTAAAGTTTACAGAGAAGCGTTATAGCTTTTTTATTTCTTAAATGGAGAAAAGGTTGAAATGTAGTAAAGAAATTTAAACTTGCATTTCATTTCGAAGTTTAAATGCATAATAAACATATTTTGATAAGCTTATAATTGTTCTGTTCGAGTTATTAGACATTAACGCATCAAATTTGTTTATCGTGGGCCATCTGCAAAAGTAAGGTTTTAAATATTTCTGTCTTAAGTGTCTATATATTGGACATACAAGCAAAAAATGGTATTCGTTTTCTACTATATTTTGGGTACAATGTATACATTTCCTATTTTCTCGCGGGATATTTAGATATCTACCATTTTCAATGGCTAAATTGTGAGAGTCGAGTCGAAATTTACTCAGTGCTATTCGGAATTTGTTATCATCTAATAGGTTCAAATATTTTTCCATATCAAAACTGTGTTTATAGCGGCAGTATGATTCTAACCTGTTAGAGTTATTGATATTTGAATACCAACTTTGATGATATGAGTCAATCAAGCGTTGTTTTATTAATTCAAATGGAATATCTGCTTCAAATTGATATAACCAAACATCAGAAAATCCAAGGTTGTCAAGGATATCTTTAATTTGGTATGCCCAATTGGACCCGTTATAATTATTATGATTATCAACATCGTTTTTCAACATTATATATATTTTTTTGGCCAATATATTTTCATTAAGATGTAATACTTTTAACCAATATCTGAGCATATTAAGTTTTCTCTTTATAATGAGTGGTACGCGACCTAATTCACCGTATAAACCTGTGAGATTGGTAGACTTCTTGACCCCTAAAATTCTTCTACAAAATTTCGTATGGATAATTTCAATATCTTTAGCCTTATGCATTCCCCAAACTTCTGAGCTATAGTTTAATACAGAGGCAACTAGTGTGTCGAAAAGTCTACATTTTTCTGATATTGGTAAGTTTATTTGACTAAATATGGAAAATAAATTATGCAATGCGAATGAAGCATGTTGTGCCAACCTCTTTTGCGTTCTTAACCAATTTCCATTTTTGAAGAAAAAAATGCCCAGATACTTGAACGAGGTGACAACTTCTATTATGCTATCATGAAGGTAGAAATTATATTGTGAATGACGACCTCTTTCGAATATCATTATTTTAGTTTTTTCTGTATTTATCTTTAGGCCCCAGGTCCTACAATATACTTGAACGTCATTTAGTAACGACTGTAAAGAAGCGGGGGACGAGGCAAATACAACCGCATCATCTGCATATAACAGCATAAATAAGCTCAGATTGTCAGTACAAAATATGTCATCAAGGTCTGAATTTACATTTTCTGAGATTTCATTAATGAACATCATAAATAGGATGGGCGAACTTGGGTCCCCTTGCTTTAGGCCGACATATGAACTTATGGGTTCTGATAATGTTGATTTATATCTAATGCGAGATTTGACAACAGTATACATTGATTTAAGTGCTCTAACAATTTTTGAGCTTACATTTTCTAAAATCAATTTATGCCATAACATTGATCTTTCTATTTTATCAAAGGCCCGTTCAAAATCTAGAAATGCACAATACAGTTTCTTTCCAGAATGTAACACTTTTGAAATAATAGAATGAAATATAAAAATACAGTCTACCGTTGATTTCCCTTTTTGGAAACCAAATTGATTTTGTGCTATCTTATCGTATTTTTCTGCCCATTTATTTAATCTATTTAATAAAAGTTGAGAATATATTTTGCCTAATACATTAATTAACGTAATACCCCTGTAGTTTTTTGCCTCATTTGCGTTTCCGCTTTTAAATAATGGTGCAATAATTCCATCACCCCAAGAAACAGGGTAATCACCGTTATTAAACATTTTATTAAATAATTTTGATAAAAATGGCGATATTATATCATACGTTGATTTGAATATTTCAGAAATTAAATTATCAATTCCTGAACTTTTCTGATTTTTCTGTGAAAAAACGGAAGCTCGTAATTCTGCTTCAGATATGTCTAAGTCTAATTCAGCATCAAGCACTTCCGTTGTGTCGGCTTCAAATTCTGGCTCGTTTGCGTTTCCATATATCGATTTAAAATGATTGTATAAATCAGTTACATTTAGACAAGGATTTGTCAAATCCTTGATTTAGATTTTCAGCGTTTGGTACATTTTTTTGTATATTTTCTTTATGTTTTTCCAGAATTTTTTGGGTTGTTTTTTGGCTAAATTGCTTATTTGCTTTCTTCTTTATATTTATATTTGTTACGCGCTTTGTGTTTAACCCGATTGTATTTAGTCCGCGATGTTGTAAAAAGTTGCCTATTAGTATCATTTTTGTTTTTTAAAAAAGTATTTCTCGATCTTTTAAATTCCTGTTTCGCTGTATAACAATCTTCATTGAACCATTCTTTACCATGAATATAATTCACGTTTGTCTTTTTAAACGTTTTACCAAATACAGTAAATGTATTATCGTACATATAATTCGTGAATGAATCGACAGCGGTGTCAATTGCTGTGTTGTTTATACTATCGGTCAATCGCTGTATTTCCTCGTGGCTATTCATGAGATTGTTTCTAAATATAGGTACCTTTGAATTGTCCCATACAATTTTACTATATTAAAATAATAGTTTCGTCACTATCGTCCGATAATTTCGGATAAGTCTGCGTACATTTCATTTTTAAGGAAAGATACAAAGGAGCGTGGTCTGAAAACTCATTAAAATCTAGAATTTGAAAATCGGCAATGCAGTCTTTATCGCTAAAATGAAACAACAAATAATCAACAACGCTCATACGCGACAGTTTTAAATGATAAAAATAGTGTAATCCAATTACATACTCTGTTTAGCACACCCCACAGTTTTAAAAGTAATTGAACACGTTATGCCGAACATAACAAAGGGCTAATTCAAATTCTTGTTAACCTTTGGTAAGTGTATATTTTTGTAATCTATGAATTTTCACCATTACGTTATATTCATTTAATGTAAAACGAGCCACATTATTATACTAAATAGTGTTGTGTTGTCAAAATGGGAAAGTATTCTTGTCCAGTGTGGTTGGATAACTGTAAGACTAACTGCATCTTTTGTGAGGTAAGTGATTTTATCTTTGGTTTGGATCAGCAATGTTTTCTATGTTTTGTAAATTGATTATGATACATTTCACATATATGCACAATAACAGTTGTGTTCCGTATTTAATACAGTATTAGAGGGACGAACATATAAAACTAGGATTAATTGCAATCAGCCTTTTATTATAAAAGCGCATACTTAATATATATAATGTACATGTATATTTATGTATTTTCATTAATGACATTTATCCCAATGTTTTGTTGAAATTCTTTCGAATAGTATGCATCAACACTTTAAGTCCACCTTCCTCGAATCCTGGGTGCACGTTGTCTTTGTCATAATGTCGTGGGTATATAAGGCGTTTGCCTACGTCCACATAGTCGCCCTTGAAATGTTTGCGGAGGTTTTCATCACCGATCTTCTTATTTTGTTGAATGTCTTTTGATTGATCCTAGTCCATTTTGGAAACGAACCTCTTTCGATAATAGACAGACAGACAGACAGACAGACTTTTTTATTCAGACTTGTACAAAGTACATCGTCTACAATACATACATATTAGCATATATGATGTCAACATATATATACAAGTAAATGATGAAATATATACAAATTGTATAATTAATCATTTCATTATTATTGTTATTATTATTATTATGTAGTATAGTAAATAAGAGTAGGAGGTTGAACTAAGTAACTACCTTTCAATAGTTAATAAAGCGTTTCTTAATACAATTGATTCTTTAACATATAACAGAAGTTTTATTATTTTTTGTCATGTGATTTCAATGGTTAAATATATACAAATAATACTGGCCACAAACACCCTCTCAACACCAGAATGTTCCAAGTCCTGAACAATGTTCACAATGTTCATGAATATTGTATGTGGATTGCATGATGCATCAATGTCATTTCCTCCGACATTAATGAAAACACCTAAAAATATATGTAGAATAGTCTTTATTATTGTAATAATTCATGTTTTCGAATAACATTATAATTTTAATTTTCTTAAATAAATTCTTAAATAAATAGATCATGTATACATATACGACATTATTATGACCGTGCTGTGATGTCAACGGGTGGCGCGTGCTAAACGTGAGTGATGTATTATACAGGTTCTCATGTCATAATTAAGATTTTCGCTGACATATTTTAGTATGTCACTTTAAGTAAGATTTTTTTTTTAAATGTTTATAGAAAAGTCTTTATTGCGGTAATATTACATATTATCTAAATACATTTTACAGTCACGTATCTGCATTTAAAAAATCAATAAGTGACATGATTTAATACATACGGCATTATAATGACACGTGCTGTGATATCAACGGGCTAAACGCGAGTAATGTAATACGCTGGTTCTTGACATGATTTAATACATACGTGTCAACGTGCTAAACGCGAGTAATGTAATACGCAGTTTCTCAAATCGGAAGATTTTCCCTGTTGAAAACCACCTTAAAGGTAATAAAACATTTATATTTGATTTTAAAAGTATAATAAGCCTCACAAAAAGATGAACTTTATCGTTCCACAAAAAGAAGGGCTAAAGTAGGAACAAAAAATCACATGAAAAGATGAGCATTACGCTCCATGAAAAGATGAGCACTACGCTCCATGAAAAGTTCAGGCGATGAACATTACGCTCCATGCATTCATTCCTACAAAAAAAAACTTTAACTGCGCTATGCGGGTCCCAAGCCCCGAGTATAATTCTTCGGAATTATGAGCAGGAGGGAAGTTACTATTTCTTAGGATACAATTAAACATAATCATTTATTTAGATTTAGATTTTTTATTACTATTAAGATGTTTAAATATATCAAATAAAACAAAAATAAATTGGTCTTTTCGGACTCGAAATTACATTTATTTTAAACATAATCATTTTATTTCGACTTTTTTATTTACTAATTACTATTCCTTTGCTTAAATGTAAAGAATAATGTAAAGATTTTTTTTTTTAGATCAATAATAAAGATTTGATACTGTCTTTTCGCAACATTTGGATGTCTTCTCGGAGACAAGAAATCCGAAATATACTATAACTTTCTTAAAAAAATTATTATTACTATTCTTTTACTTAAATGTAAAGAATGATTTAAAAATAATAATATTTAGATCAATAATAAAGATTTGATACTGTCTTTTCGGATATTTCTGTTATTTTCGCGAAAAGAACGTTCTTTTCGGTATCTAGTCATACCCTGTATAACAATAATGAATATACTGCATACTAGTAATACTTTTAAAATTGATGACTGCAAACCATTGACTGTTTAATTATACATATTATGACAGACAGACAGACAGACAGACAGACAGACAGACAGACAGACAGACAGACAGACAGACAGACAGACAGACAGACAGACAGACAGACAGACAGACAGCCAGCCAGCCAGCCAGCAAGCCAGCCAGACAGACAGCCAGACAAATAGACAGACTAAAAGTTTTTTCGCTGCAAACAGAAAAAAGTCTCAAATTGCTTTTATCACAGACGTGTTATTAGCACGACATCACCAAAGCGCCCTCTATCGGAAGCACTTGTTCGCCATATTTGTCAATTTAGGAAGCAAATCTACAATATTTCCTGCATTTCTCTTCTTTTTTTTCGTTTTAAGGAAATCAAGTGACAATCCGTCACTCTGGATGTGCAATGCCAGGTTCGGGAGCTGTCCGAAGGGCAGGAGATGGAATACAAAAGTGTCGTCTACAACGCCGCTCGAGACGGTAAACTGAACCGTCTCAAAATATTTCTTGACCACAAAGGTAAAGCTGTCGTGAAACAGCTTGTCCAAGCTAAGACGAATGGGGCCACACCACTAATAATGGCTAGTAGAAACGGTCACTTTGAGGTGACGAAGTATTTGATTGAGCAATGTAATGCAGAATTGGAGCAAGTTGGGTCAGTAACATTTGACGGAGAGACAATTGAGGGGGCCCCACCTCTTTGGTGTGCCGCTGCGGCTGGCTATCTCAATATTGTTGAATTCCTGGTTACAAGGACGGCCAGTGTCAATCGAACAACACTGACAAATTCAACGCCGTTGAGAGCTGCTTCATTTGATGGTCATTTTGAGATAGTAAAGTTCTTGGTGGAAAATGGCGCGGACATCGAAATTGCAAACCGTCACGGACACACATGCTTGATGATAGCTTGTTACAAAGGCCACCTTGATATTGCCAATTATCTGCTTGAGAAAGGTGCTGATGTTAATCGGAAAAGTGTTAAAGGTAATCTGGTTTCTTCTAAGACTCCGCTCCTTTCCTAAATTTATAGAATAGAGGAACGAGGCTATCCGCACGACCGTCGTGCCGATTATTTTCTTTATCCGCACGACCGTCGTGCCGATTATTTTCTTTATACGCACGACCGTCGTGCCGATTAATTTCTTTATCCGCACGACGGTCGTGGAAATAAAGAAAATAATTGGCACGACTATAATATTGTTCTTTATCGGCAGGACTGTAAACAGAAACGTAAAGTGTTGAGAGTTTCCAAGCTAAGTTACAAATTCGTAATGTATACAAAACAAATATATAAATACTGAGTGAACAGTTGTATTGTGTAAAATTATGGGTAAATTGTGTTTTTGAATAAAAACATTGTACATTTGGCTATTCCGCCAACAACAGGCAACCCTGTACAGTATGTTCCGAAAGGTCCGTTATACATAATAAAAACATTATAAGATCGAAAGGATTTGTGGGGGTGTGTGTGTGCGCGCGCGTACGTGCGTGCGTTGATGGAACTTGCTGACATCTATATGAACTGGGACGATATAAAGACAGTCAGGTTTGCCAAATTGCCGTTCATCACCCCAATCAATCCCCTATCATCCTACTGGATTCTGTCTTCTGTTTAAATAATTTCATTTAACACATATATTATCGGGAAATAGATATTTAGGTGAAAATATGGCAAAACAAATAAACACACAAGCTACGTGTGAACAGTAAGCAAGTTTATTGACCAATCAGAATATAAATTAACTGAGATTAAAATTCAAAATACTTCTAAACTATAAGGGGGATACAAAAGAAAAAGAGAAGGACATGTATAGAACATGCATGCATATCCATTATATGACGACAAAGCCTATAATAAAAATTAATAATAGCTGTTGCAACGTAATTATTTGCTATCTAGACCTTAACTCCGAAGTGACATTCTAAGAAAACCGCCATCCCGCCAACAACAGGCACATTTTAAAACACAAAATCATTCCCCATGTGTTGAGGTCATAAAATAGTTAAATTTGGTCGTTGTTGGCAGGGTAGCTACTTTAATAAGTGTCTTGCGGAAGCTGGAAGCCGTATGCTCGTATTGTAAGAAAGGGGTTGTTAATTCATTTATTAATTTACAACAAATTGCAGATAAGTTAATGCTGTAAAATGGTAATTAGTTTGGCATGATTATGTCATACACACGAAACTTAACACTTATAATCATGCAAAATTAAATACAAGAAAAGTCACTAGTAAGTAACATATGCCACCGAAAATGTTTTCTTATGGGAATTCTTACATTGTACATTTGGCTATTCCGCCAACAACAGACAATTACTGTTCTTCCAAACTCTATCCATGTGTTGAGGTTATAAAATAATGCATATTTCGAGAAGAAGTCAAAATATGTTCATGGATACTTTTAAAAATACCTGTAATTTAGTATGCGTAAACTGAATTTAGAGTTGGTAACTCATAATTCGACGGACAAGTCAGGGTGGTGGTTTGCCTGACTGGTTAAAGCGTTGATAATGTAGTTATAGTTCAGATTCGCAACATATGTAAGTTACACATATATCTTATCGTTAGAAGGCTTAGAAACGAAGTACATTTGTTGTAAAAGTTCCCTGTTGTTGGCGGGATAGCGGTTTAAAATGGACACATGCCAATCTTGATTTTTTAAACTAGCGGGCTTTTCTATTTTTTCTACATAAATTGCATTTGTTCAATCATTAATGTTAATTATAAGAATTGTATTAAGCCATTTGTTTTTGCATATTATTAAGTTTTGATATTATTGCATCAATATTAAAACTTATAGTATAATAAGACGAAATAGTGAATACTTAATAAAATTTGATGTATTTAAACAGGGGATACGCGATTAGGCGAAGTCGCTAAAAACTTCTCTTTAGTTTGGCCGACTTCGCTTTTTTATTCATGTGGGGTGAAATTTGAGTCGCCGTCATTTTCGGCAAATTCGGGTCAATTTCGGCAATTTCAAATGTGATTAACCTCATAATAAACAAAAGCCTCTCAAATACACAATCAGCGCGTGTATCACACGTACCTTATTTAATCCCATAACCATTAAATAACAACGCAACTCTTATCTAATCAGGGCAATAGCCTAATTATCGATCTTTATCGGCTTGCCTTAGGCGAGATGAGAATATCAACCGCCATGTTTGCTCGTTAGGCGATCACGTGATTAGATCATGTGGGGAATCATGTGCGCATTCTATTTAAGTAAAACAATCAAAGCTGTCGTATTTTTTCGTTTGATGAATAATTAAAAATCGTACTACAAAACACTGCGCAAGGGCGGGGTTATGATTATGATTGACAACAAGATACCTTGAAAAATCTCCCACGATAAATAAATTTAAAAGACAGTGTATATAAATTATATGATTGACATCGGCACAGTTAATTGTAAAGAATCTTTAATAAGCAAAACTTTGATTGTGTGTTTTATTGAGGCTAATTATGAAATAAAGAAATGTGTTTGGTATAAAGAGAGTTTGTGATTGTTTTATTGACGAGAGAAATCAGCGGAAATGTATTGTATTCTACGATTCGACATAGATATCAATAACGTATGTTACTCAATGCGGGCATGAATGAAAACTAAGTTTGGGTTAATTATCGAATAATTAGTATTTTTCAATAAAAATGAAACGGGGTGGGTGTGGGGGAGGGGGGGGGGGGGGGGGGGGTTCTAGACGGATAGGATTGGCACTGTTCGCTTTGAAGTTTGTAAGGCCATGGGAAAATAATAATAATAATAACTAAATGATAATAATAATACATGCGGGGTGGGGGGGGGGGGGGTTCTAGACAGATAGGATTGGCACTGTTCGCTTTGAAGTTTGTAAGGCCATGGGAAAATAATAATAATAATAACTAAATGATAATAATAATACATGCTTTATTAGTATTATGCATTATTTTAGTTATTATAAATATAACAGAAATAATACCAATACAAATAATTAATAAAATAACATGCAATTGGGTAAGAATTAGTTAACTTGATATTTAATCGTCCGTCTCATGTCGACCGACCTCAAGTCTCCCTGTTTTGAAAAACTTCTCCCTGTTTTGACTGGAGGGAGAAGTGACTTCTCCCTATTTTTGGAGTCTGGCTTGACCCCTGTTTAAATATACCCAGGGTAAAAGTAAAACTGATACTGGATATATAAATCGATACGCCCATTTCAAATACTTCAAGATTGCCGTGTGTCCCTTTGTTGTAATACGGTATAGTCACGCCCCTTTAGTTACCCTACATTAAAATATTTAATGTTTTGAAATCATCAAAGGAAAGCATGGAAATACAGGTGTATGTAGATATACGCTACCAGATAGAGGAGGTTAGAGTACGGTCACTCTGACGTCACAGTGTTACTAAGTACATCATGCTACAAAAAAGATATCTAGTCTATCTCAGCTCGTTAATTATTTAAACACCTCGATGGGCTACTAAACAAAGCAAACTATACATTTGGTTTCCTTAGACGAACATAATTTAAAACATTGCCCGATAAGCAGTAAACCACAGGCATACGTCTCTCTGGTACGATCTCCTAGTGAGTTGAGAAATTTACTTATTGGATCTACTTTGGAATATGGACCATTACCAGCAACAAGACATTATTGTCTTATTGACTTCGAAAATTCCAAAGGAAACGGGTGGACAAACGTGAAACCTTCAAATTAGGGCAAAAAAAGAAAATGTCATTTGAGGGACTTGATAAGAACAAACAATTTTATTTTATTGGTCTAAATCCCACTTAAACATAGTATTACATGAAATTCAATACATATCGATACACTGGCGCGACGGTCGTGCGGATAAAGAATATTACAGTGTTTTATCTACAATTGGCTACATGCGAGTCATTTGACACACTCAGGCAAAATACAATGCGTCAAAATCCAAACATATGCGTCACATTGAAACTGGTGATCAATTCTCAATACTTTTAAAAAGAATATTATGTCATTTTTTATTGTTTTAATTACACAAAATACCTTTCAAAGTATTTTATGTAGCCAAATGAAGATAAAACACTGGACTAACTAAGTCTTATTTTATTTTCATACAAAAAAACAAACGAGTTTTTCAGTTTGGCCTCTGTGCACACATGGCAGAACATAAATCCTCCAAATTCATCGCATTCTTTTTCAAAACGTAGCCAGCTGTACGTACTCAAACATTGCAGGACGAAATTACGTTTTATCTTGCGGATTACCGTTACCTCGTCCTTTGCTGATTGGGACTCGACATTATTGTTGTTGTCATCAGTGAAGGTTGGCGGCAAACACGGTCCATTAACTGTAATTTTGTTTGTTTTGAATCTGCTTTTGCTTTTTTGACATTTTGCGTAGAACGCCGACATCATCTCGGAACAACTCATTTGACTGGACATTGCATACAATTCTACCAATGAAAATCGTTGTTTCATTGTGCAACAAGTGCGCGTAAATTACACTTATATCATGAAAATCGCTTACGACTACGTTTATTTTACGGCTCCTTTTCGGCTGCGTCAATGTACGTTTCGGCAACAATATTTGTGCGTCAAATCGGAAAATACTGCGTATTTGACGCATGACGCAGGGGTAGATAAAGCACTGAATTATTATACGCACGACCGTCGTTTCGATAAGGAAAATAATAGGCATGACGGTCGTGCGGATAAGGAATATTATATGCACGACCGTCGTGTCGATAAGGAAAATAATAGGCACGATGGTCGTGCGGATAAGGAATATTATTTGCACGACCGTCGTGCCGATAGACATTCCCAGAATAGAGATGTAAATTATGATAAAGTCGAATATTGATGAATCGAAAATGGCCCATATTTGAGTCCTATTCAGCATTCCCTGCACTGATATTTAAATATTTTACAATACAAATAATAAAGTAACCAATTATCCAATACTAACCGTAGATATATGTAGGCGTGGTAGTTTAAACATGCTTTTAACAATCTTTCAGTAATATCACAACAGTGTCTGTAGCAGTGATCTCATTGCTCAGCTTTATAATGTTGTCAAACCATCAAGCAAACACATGATATAATAGATGATAAACAGATGATGGCCTAAAACTCCCACTTAATTAGTGTTTTCCCCAGGTTTTAAAAAAGGCAGGGTGCTCCCTGAAAAAGGGCATTTTTAAGTACGCTAAACTATGTAAAAAGGGCATTTTCCAGCGCGCGAAAGCTTCAAAATGAAACAAACAAAATGTCAATTTTATTGTAGGAAAGGAAATAAAATATGAAGTTGTTATAAATAAAAAACAGGTACATGTGTAATACAGGTCTCACTCATTTATTTAATTGTTTTAGTTGGTTTTCTATTATTATTTTTTCCTTTTTTTTTTATACAATTCAATATATTGAAGATAACAATGAGATGTTTCTTTTTAAGTGAATAACATTTAAAAAAACATAATCTGGAAAACTCAAAGTGAAAGTAGAACATTTGAAAGCATCCGAAATAAAGCATATCCGAATTTACGTCAACTTTTTGCGCAAAAATATATGTAGTTTTACAATTGCTTGCGTCAGTTCATAGTTAATCGCGTCAAATCGTTATAGTTCGGGGGATAATGGTCAGATATGACTAAAAATTGATGAATAGTTATTAAAATGTACGTCTTTATTCATAATCAATCTATTTACTTTGACACCGCGAAGCAAAAAGCAAACTGAAAGTTAGCGACATAACAATCCCGTTTTCATTTATTTCATGTGATTTTCAAATAATTTGATACGTTCTCATCTTTTTATCATGTTTATGTTTTAATTGCGAATAAATGGATCGGAGCAATATTCACTTGAGATTTTAATAAAATATGGATAAACATATTTTCATAACGTACAAAAAAAGTTGACAGGTCAAAACCTAATATGGGTGATTTCAAAAATAATGAAGCTTTTTATTAACATTCCAATATCTATTTACCAGAAAGCTAAATAACTAAGTTTTTAAGTCCTGGAGATGTGTTTAGTGGTAGTTGATTCTCATGCAAAGTTTCATCACATTAGCTTGCTTCCTTAAGAAGTTATGTTGTAAAAACATGTCAAAAAGTGTCCCAAGTGTACTGTTTTGCGTGACATTTCAACTAAAACACCATTTTTAGTTTTGAATAACTATGCAACCAGCTGACATATCAGCAAATGGTCTTTTTTATACAGTAGCATGGCATATTCACTATCAGTTACATAACATGTAACCCGTCTTCAAACATGTTTTATTTTTCCATAAGAGTTTGAAGTTGAAGTGTACTAAGACTTTTTGCACACACTTTTTCACCAGAATTGGTATACTGAGGTGCTGGTAGAAAAGGTGTTGATAATGAGGTGAATAAAAGTTTTCTATTTCAGCACATAAATATGTATTCTTTAAGTTTTTCTACATTTCTATACATTATCTTGTTCATTGAACTTGTTGACAGCCATATACAATAACCAGTCAAAAACTGTCCCAAGTGTACAATTTAGCATAAATGATAGATATTTTTAAAGTCCACATGCCTTTTCAATCTCTAAGCACTTTTTTAGTAAGAACATGTCCAATAGGCATCAGCTATGACAACATTGTGATGGTAAGATAGCATTTAAAAATAATTCTGGCATATTTGTGTTGTCCCAAGTGTACATGAAATTTGACAATTTTGATTGAGAGGTGTCAGTTCCAGGAAAATTATACCACAATTCATTCTATTACAAGGCAGCAAGCAGAAAGGTGTAATTTCCATAGAAAATAGTCTGGAGAAGTGTTCTTATGGTAAAAAAACATGATATTTTGTAAATATTCCAAATTAACTTACAAGAAAAAAAGGTAAAATCATATATTTTTGTTGTTAACAATTATATTTGTTTTTTCTCTGTTCCATAGTAAGGCAACATTCTTCTACTTGACATATGCTGTATAAGGTTTAATAGATAATGCCTCTATGAGTATTTTACACTGCACATAAATATAACTATTGTTATTGTACACTTGGGACATAAAAAACTGGTTTTGCTCATTACACTTGATAAATGTCAAATAAGTTTTCAGGAAATGATTTGATACATTAAAGATGGCAACTCTGGTCCTTAAAGTTCCCTTTGAGGGCACTTTAAGAAGTAAAACTGTTGTGACTCCAACTCAAACACATATTCAAGGCCTTTTTTTAGAAGGCCAGAGACCATTATATCAAATGAAGATTAATTGAGGTACCGGTACACTTGTTTGGATGTACAGTCTAGGTACAGAGATAAACTGGCTTGGATGTACAGAGGTACACCTTTTTACATCCAAAAAGGTGTACCTCTGTTTGAATAAACAGAGATTCAGTTGTTTGAATGTACAGAGGAATACTTGCTTTGATGTACAGAGGTATATGTGCAGAGGTGCATTTGTTTGGATGTACTCATGTTCACCGATATACAGAGGTACAGCTGTATAGAGGTACTAGTACTTGTCTAGATGTAAAGAGGTACCATTGTTTGCATGTACAGAGGCACCATTGTTTGCATTTATAAACCAGATGTACTGAAGTACACTTGTTTGGCTGTACAGATGTAGAGGTACATTTCTTTGCATGTATCAGATGTACATTATTATGTACACTTGTTTGGCTGTACAAATGTACCGAGATACAATTGTTTGCATGTGCCAGAGGTACATTTGTTTGCATGTACCAGTGGTACATTATTATGTACACTTGTTTGGCTGTACAGATGGACAGAGGTTCATTTGTTAAGATATACAGAGATATAGATTTACACTTTTTTTCTACATGTGAGCATAGGTACACTTGTTTGGATTTATAGATGACAGATACATGTTAAGATGTACAGATGTAGATTTGGTTGGATGTACAGAGTTACACATGTATAGATGTATATAAGAGGTACAATTGTAAGGATGTACAGAGGTATAAAGGTACACTTGTTTGAATGTACAAAGGTACACTAAATGTTTGGGTGTACAGGGGTACACTCGTTAAGATGTACAGAGGTACACCTTTTTGGATTTACAGAGATACATCTGTTTGGATACAGAGAGGTACACTTGTTTGCATGTACATATGTGCAGCTGTTTTGCTGTAAAGATGTATGGAGGTACACTTGTTTGCATGTACAGAGGCACAGAGGTAAGCTTATTTGAAAGTAGAAAGGTACGGCAACACTTGTTTGCATCTACAGGTCAGAGATACATTTGTTTGGCTGTACATTGAATGTAGAAAAGTACGCTTGTTTTAATGTACATAAATGTATTGGTACACTTTTGTCGCATGTACAGAGGTACAAGAACAAGTGTCTGAGTTCAGGTATGAGTTTAATAATTGTGTTCTGGCTTGGGATATAATACTTCAGACCATTATGTTTAAGCATTTAACATGACTTCATTTGTTAAGAGTTAAGTTATGTATAATCAGTTGAATTGTATAGATGTTTGTTAAAGTAAATTGTTTTTAGTGTTTGAATAATATAACAATAATATAGGTATTCCTACGGAAAGTTAATCTTGGTTATTCATTTGATAATTTAGAAAGATTAATTTGTTCAATAGTTTTGTCCCAAGTGTACACATTTATAAATCTTTTATCAAATGCTATAAATTAACTCTTATTTATGAGGTATCAATATATTTATTGTAAGTTTTTGGGAGTCTACCAGAACAAAAGCAAAGATTTATTATTCCACAATATATTGTCTTAATGCTAAGATATTATTCAATCATTACTTTATTCTCATAAGATCTCTTGTTTTCAGAATAATAAGAAATCACTTTGCAATATTTAATTTTTCTATATTGTATGGAATTTTATCGTGAAATAACATTATAAGTGTTTATATTAACATATGTTCCTACAGGAACACTGATTTACACATTAAAATAAACATATTGATGATGTTAGTAAATTGTCCCAAGTGTACAGAATTATGGTTAATGTTTAAAACAAAAAAAATGAAGAAATTTTATGCTCTTTAAGGGCATTCATGGATCATTGAAACCAAGAAAATGAGTGAATCATTGTTTAAAGTTTTATTTTGATGCTGTATTTACATTCATTGTTCATTTCCCTCCAAATGATTTGAGATAGAACGTTCTAAACCTGCAAACATTAATTGTAATCTTTAACTATTAAATCTTAAAACAGAATATTACAAATAAAATTCCTGTTTAACACATAGGTCATGGGGCAAATTTTAAAAGTTCTTAACTTTGTAGCCAGTAGACTCTGTTTTAAGATCAGAAATGTATGTTGATTTTTAATAATGCAAGGCATTGTCCCAAGTGTACAAAAAAGCAAGACAATGTGGCTTTTTTTAAGTATTCATATTTTTGGCAAATTTTAATTTACACTTATGAAACTTCGCAAATATCTCGAGTATGTCCTAAATTATGCAAAACATAAAGTTTACTCTTCAAAAGTTTAAGATAATGGTGCATAAAAATGACATTAAGGTGTGTGTTTATAAAATAATGGGACTTAAAACCATAAAAACCTATATTTTTCAATTGTATTTTGGACTACAGAACATATTTTTACTAAAAAATTATTGTTGAACATGTTACTTTATATGTACATGCTGCAAAAACAGTATTATGATTATTGTTTGAGATAATTTGTGAATCACAATTTGGTTATTTATTTCAAAAAAGTTCATTAAAATTCATATAAACACTTAGATTTTTATTGTAACATGTTAACTTATCCATTGGCCGTATTCATGACATAAACTTGAACATATTGGCTAACTATTGCACTAAAAATTATAATCCCATCTGTAATTTGAAATTTTACCAAAAAATTACACTTATGCTTCATTATTTTTGAAATCACCCATATGCATGATTGACTTCAGTTGTGGGCAAACAGGATGGCCTAATTAACACCTCGGGTCAAGGTAATCCTTATGAAACACTCCATGTATACATGTACATGTACAATGTTTGCAATTAACACCTGCTCGATTTATTGCCTAAGGAGGTCAATACAGATTAGACATGATGAATTTAGGGCAAAATGGCGGTTATATAACGGCAACAGGACTCGTTTTTAGGGTAGCAGGGCAGGTCCGAAAAAGGGCAGGCCGCGTCGCACCCACATTCCGCTTTAGTGGAAACATTATTAGTAATTACTTAGGAAATAATAACCTTAATATAACTGTATTCCTATTAAAACACAAGTTGGTGGGCAAAACAAAATGTTTTCTGTCACAACAAGAGGTAGAATTCCCTAAATGTGGCCTGGAATGGGAATCAAGATCATCATATTCATTTCCATCATGTCCATTGTCATTTTCCCACATTTTAACCCATAATGCCGTTTAAAGGGTTGTAAAACACCATTCATTCCGTGAAAACACAATTATTAAACTTGACATACTTTTTAACTTTCAATTTGCTGGCCGCAGCCATTCTGTTAATATTACAGCTTAGAGAATTCATTTAACTTTTATTTATTTCAGGGAATACAGCATTGCATGATTGTGCAGAGTCTGGTAGCCTAGAGATAATGAAGCTTCTGTTAAAACATGACGCCAAGATGGAAAAAGATGCGTATGGAATGACACCGCTGCTAGCTGCTGCTGTTGCTGGTTTTTCTAAAATAGTGGAGTTCTTAATAAACAGGATGGAATGTACAAAAGAGGAAAAAATATCTGCTCTAGAGCTTCTTGGTGCTACTTATGTGGATAAGAAGCGAGACATGTTAGGAGCCATAACATTCTGGCGACAAGCAATGGAGGATAGAAATTCTGATAGTCTTCATCCATTACTGAAACCAGAGCCTACCTGCTCAATAGCTGCATATGAAAACTCAAAGGAGGTAATGACAGTTGAACAACTGGATGACCTGATAACTGATCCAGATGACATGAGAATGCAAGCTCTTCTAGTGCGAGAGAGAATACTTGGACCCGCGCACCCGGATACTTCCTACTACATACGGTATAGAGGTGCGCTGTATGCAGATATGGGTGACTTTGATCGGTGTATTCTTCTGTGGATGTATGCATTAGAAATGCAACAGAATGTGTTGGAGCCTCTTAGTCCAATGACTCAGAGCAGTTTTTTATCATTCGCGGAGTTGTTCTCTTTCATGACCACCGAGTGGCGGAATCGACCTGCACATCCTGTCTCCTTTAAAGACATAATGGCTGTTCTCTTAAAAGCTATTGATGAACTGGAGCATGGGAGAGTTCATTTGATGAAAATCGAAGCGCCCGAACGTGATATGACAAACTGTAACCGGCTTATTGTGATAATAATGCATATATTGTGCTTAATGTGCAGATTAAAAAAGAGCCTTACCCAAGAAGATGATTATGAATTTAAAAAGGTTGTATATCGGCTCATTAAACTCAAGCCCTTGAGTGCCAAAGGTTATTCCCCCTTGCATCTAGCTTGTTCACGTGATACAACAAATGTGGGGCGCTACCCAGTTTGTTCATTTCCCGCGCTACCCGTCATACAACTTTTACTGGAAGTCGGAGCAGATGTCAATGCTGTCGACGCAGAGAAGAACACGCCACTTCACATCGCCTGCAGCAACCGTCCCTGTAGGTCAGAGGTCGTCAACCTCCTGCTGAGTAATGGAGCACACGTAGATGCTTGCAATGCCGACAGAAAAATGCCTACACAGTTAATAAGGGGTGCATCCATTCACGAGATAGCACCAGCGTTGGAACATTTGACTCTTCAGTGTTTGGTGGCTAGAAAGATAATTAAATGTGACATCCCATACAAAGGTTTTGTACAGAAAAATATGGAAGCTTTTATTGAAATGCATTAACCATTAAGGCCTAACCAAAAAACTGGCTTGTTTCCTGTAATTCTTTTACTCTTTATTTTTAATTTTAACTGAATCATTGTGTGGGTGCTCCTCTATCAGTAAGCTACCAAACATCTAAAACCCTTAACACGTTTGGTTGTTTGTGTGGGTAAGATAAAACGGTGGGTCGGTTGGGTTACAGGAAACACAGTGTTCTCCATAGGAATTTCTCACGGCATGTCACCTTTATCAGAGAAAATATGCTTCAGAGTGTATCCTTATACCTGACCCCTATATGTATGGGTAGTTTGTCAGGAAGACACTTGATTTATATAAGAAAGAGGCTACTGATTCTATATATTGTGTTTTAAACTTTGTTGAGCTAATCAAAAATGAAATAATTGAAATGTGTTACATTTCTTTTCAAAATTAAGGCGTGTTGCAAAAGTATTTTGGCTGTGAAGGCATGATAAATGTGACATGCCTTAATAGCCTGGGGAGAACACTGAAACAACACCCTTTTTCTTTAGGCCTTGGGGTTTATTTAGTTTGATATTAAAAGTAGTCTGTTTCCTGTATTTTGACAATATTTTTCTTTCATTTTAAACTCTTAAATAAAAGATTAAATGGAATAGAATAGTATTTTTATAAATGCCAAAAACTACTTTCAAACGTGCAACTTTTTTATTTACAAGACAGTCCTGAATAACTGTCTTATTAAAACTAGCATTTGCTAAGTTTAGACCTTGACCGTTATCTTGTATTATATCATATATTGTAAAAATTAAGGCCAGTTTGTTTTTATTAACTGTTTTACCAATTTTTCGGAAAAATGTAGGAGGAGGGGAAAAATCATAAGGAAAATAGTTTTTCATTTGCAAAAGGTCTACAGATGCTACAATAGTCTCAAGTAATATAGATTAATAAAATCATTCCCTTTGGCAGGGTATAACATTCATATGGAAAAACTTCTTTAAAATAAAAAAAGACTGACCTTACCAGAGAAATGTTTTGAGTACTTGTTAATAATTGAAGGCTGCACTTAACTGATTCATTTAAAATGGAGTTTTGTGCAGAGCAATCTTTTGAGATAGTTAAACTTAATGGGCAGATTTTCGCATGTACACATACTGGTTATGTTGATTGAAAATCTGTATAATGTGAGTCTCCATGTGATATGCATATCTCTTAATTCATTTTATTGAGTTAGTTTTATTCATGAAAGAAATATTTGTCAAATAATCGGAAACAGCTGACAAGATGTAGTTTACACAAACAGGTATACAAGCGAGCGACAAATATGACATTTTTAATATTATTAAATTTAAACCCACGCTTGTCTGATTTTATCATGGATCAGCGCAAGAAATAAGTTAAGAAAAGAAGCTTTATCACACTGGGAATCGGGGATCATTTTTAGGACTCTATTATTGTATATTTAGATGGATACATATTACTAAATATGCTAAAGGTGTTGTGTTTTTTTAATTAAATATTGAGTTAAGAAAATATATTATTAGACTTTTAGCTGTAAAGACAAGTGTTGGGTTATGTCAATTTATGTTTTGTTTTGTGGTTTAACTTGAACAAATAAATAGTATAGACAGCTATATAAACAGAGTATAATTTAAAGCACTTTAGAATACCAATTACTATTGGCACTTCCAAAGGTTCACCAAGCTACTTTGCTTGGTATGCGCCATTTATTATTTTGTATATTGCTAGATGTGGTGTACCACAAATTTCGTGTTTCCCAAACCCAACAAATGAATTGCTTTTAGGGATCATATGATTGGAAAAGTACAAACAGATAGTACAAGGGTTGTGTTCATAAGTAAAATATATTTTCTACTTGCATGTAGCAGTCAGGAGTGTACTGAATTAAATTATTTTTAAAATAAGCAAGTGTTTTTTTCAAGACGTTACTTCCCTTAGATGTAGAATAAGAGTTCATTTGTCTTAATTTTGGAAAAGTAACATTTGTTTGAATGGTGTTTTATGTCAATTTTAGCAATCATTAAGCCATAGATAACAGTTGTTGTTTGTGGTAGAGGCAGATCACCCCATATTCCTGGGTAGAATCAGTACTGTATACCTCCAGCCACCCGTAAGAATCCAGACTTTTTCACTTTTTCACTTTACCAGTCGAGCTGCCAGTGGAAATCGAACCCACAGCAGTGGAAACAAGAAAGTTTTAGATGCAGCGTCTCTACTACCCCAAGCACTGATGCGCTGAAAGACTCATCAAATAATATTATTATACCTCACATAAAACACACATGCTAAATCCCCATAGACAACAATGTGTAATTTCTTACTATCTTACGCTTGGGTGATAGTACAGGGTGATATTAAATCGCAGGGTGATAGTAAAAAAATTGTCACATGCGCAGCTTCGATGCACGCTGTTTCGGTGAGTCATCTGGTCTGTATCGTGAAATTGCAGTTTTTAACTCATGATAACTTCAAAAGTACTTAACTACCACTCATTTTCTTAGTTAAGTTATTTCCAATCTTTCATAGCAACTTTGTGAGAAAAAAAATGGTTTCGGCAAATACACTGCTTCGCTGCGCATGTCCCGTTTCACTCAAAACAAGCAATGGGGCAGTCTAAATTAAAATTATTTTTTTGCCCGAGGGTTTTTCGGTATAATAAAATAAATATCACATTCATGAGAGGGTGATAGTAAGAATGTCCACCCTTCGGATAGTGATTCACCCTCGGCTTCGCCTCGGGCGATAATCATATCCTCAGGGTGAACATTCTTACTATCACCCTCTCATGAATGTGATTTTTATATGGCACCATTAGGTATGAATGCCCTGGAGTCAACTTCTATTTTATTATGTGACTTAAATTCTTTGTGTACGTATTTCTCAATAGTATGGCAAATATGAAAGTAAACTAGAAATATAGATGTAACAAAATCACCATGTTTTGGTTGTCAGATTTAAAAATAAGATAAAAATAAATGCAATAAATTCTTAATTATTTTGCAAAAAAAAACATTCAAAACTATGAACCTAAACTTAAAAAGGTTTATTAAAAGTCAAGTTACATCCCTGACTGCTGAGTAAACTTACCTAATCTGGGTTTTGGTCTAATTAAATGTTAATAAAAAACTATATCAACCTTTGTCTTAATATTTGACATTGTATTACATTGGTATGGAACTAAAGAACACATTAATACCTCATAAATCTGTTCAGTCACATGGTTGCTACCACTCATTTATGCTACAATTGTTAATGATTTCAATATTTTCAAGTCCTTATATTTTTCTTTGCCTGGCTATACAGCATTCTTTGCTTGCGGACAACTTTTGACCTTGCCGGGATTAATCAAAACTAGTAACTTGTGTCATCCAAAATATTGCATTGTTATTGATTGCTTTTGAATGGGAACACATGAAGGAAAGGCTGAAGGTGAAAATAGATATTATTTATTTGTTCATATAATATATATTTTGTTGTCTTTATCAATTTGTTTTGTAGCGCCAGACAAATTAGTGCTTTATTTTGCTTGACCTAAAAAGGAATTCCTGGTAAAAAAAAGTCACGTCTCATCCTGATAATTCATACTTTAATACACTCGGTGTAATTTTGTTTTACATTTAAAATTACAAAGTGTCGTAACATAACTTACACCAAATAAATATTAAAATATATTAAATAGATTATTTGTTTGCTTGCTGCGTTCGTTTATAAAGAAATCCTTCACTCAATGGTAGGAATATTTTTTATAAAAAAAAGCTAACATAAGCCTATACCACCTTGTGAAGGAGTTCCTTATAACCAAAAGTAATCCGAGCCTTCTCTGACATGTTCAAAGCCTTTTTAACAAGCTGTAAAAAAAACTTCAAAAATAGTTGAAAAGGCTTCGAACACGTCAGAGAAGGCTCGGATTAAATCGAAAGCAGCCTTTAATAATCTATTTACTGAATAACATGTGTATACATTGTCATATAGGGCTTGCATAAGCAATACTGTGCCTGCTTTACACCTGCAACTCGTAACATAAATATACAAAACATCTGAAGGTGTTAATCATGTGTTAATTTCTGTTAACTTAATCCTCTCAGTTAAATGGACAGTCGGCTCTGTATTTATATATATATTTATGGGAGTGAATCTATTGCTTTGTGGAATTTAAAGTGAGATCATGCCTTCAATTTTATGCCAAGCTTTGTTTCTTGACCAAAGGAAATCTTTCAGCTTTATATTATTATCCTACCGGTAATGTGTTTTGAACTATCGGATCCTATTAATTTTGTTTGGTGGATCAGTACATGTGTTCTACTGTTGTTATTTCCCTTTACTGTTAAGAACTGAATAATTCTATCTTCTTTAAAACGTCAGTGTGGCCGTGGGTGTTATTATTTATATAAAACAATGTGTCTAGTATTAAATTACTATTAAACACTCCAAGTAAATAATAAGATGTAGTTCTTTTTTGTTTAATTCCAGTTAATAACGACCTGCGCAGTCTTTCATATGCACAAAGAAGAGAGACAACTGTATGCTATTCTACGATAAAATGCAGCTGTTCCATTAATTCCCCGCGTAAATTTATCCGTTGGAAGCGCTACATGACGTCATTTGATAAATATACGTCACGAATCTAACTCAACATAGTGTATTTAAACATGTACCGCGCAGAACTTTGCATACGGGGGTGCCCAATGGAACAGCCTGTAAACATAGCAGCCTGATTACCTTGACCTCCGAGATATTCTATAGTGCCCCCACAATAGCGTAAACAATGGGGTTATTGTTGTGTTAGAATCGAAATAATAAATATGTACCTGTATTTATCGGTGAATAAATTACAGTTAGGAGTTCGGATGCGTAGTAATTAAATCACGAATGAGTTAGCACGAGTGATTTAAGTGATTTAATTACTCGCATCCGAACGACAATTTATTTCTTAAGTAACATGTATGCAAACTATTGAAGACTTCTTAAGCTCACTTGCACCAATGGTGAGCTATTGTAATCGCTCTGCCATTGTCTGATGATACTTGTGTCATCGTCCGAATGGCGATGACATTTGCTGGAATGACAAACTATTTGGTCAATCTTCATATGTATGACCCTTAGATCAATGGTTGAACAAGGGCAATAACTTGTATGTTTAATATCCAATATTGGTGGTTTTTGAACCTGTCAAAGCTTTCAAAGTTTAGTAAAGATCCGTTGCAAAATGGATGTGTTACAGTGTGAACAACAAACATTTAACATACAGATGAAGACAACAAAAAATACACCTGCAAAAGCTTGTCTGACCTTCAGCCAGTCAAGCTAAATATTTCTATTTAAGGTATTGTTTACTTTTATAGCAGTCTTTGAATTAACATTTTTGTGTCACTAGCCCGAATTCTTATATACTCAATGAAAACCCGTACATTTTCCTTTAGCCCGACTTCATAATTAAAAAAAATCACTAGCCCGAATGACAGTTTACTAGCCCCGGGCTTCGGGCTAGTGGGTTAATTCGAAGACTTATAATAATGTTTAAAGGGAATGTAGCGACACAGCCAAACCATCTTTATTATTGAGAGTTCTGAAAAACTTGAATAAGGGTGAAAGAATTATCAAAATTGGATGATAAACAAAGAAGATAGGATCACTTGAAGTTTCTGTTGAAACGGATATGGAAGCGGCCATTTTGTAAGCTATTACATCACGGTTCTAAATTACCATATATGGAATATTTATAAATATGAAAACTAACTGATATTTAGGGAAAAAATGACAGCAGCTGTATGAAAAATTTGTAATACTTAATGGCAATAATGCTTCACATGACCAGTAAAAAATTCATTAATTTGCAGTGATTTTCTTCGTTTTAAATGATATCCGATTTTGATAATTCTTTCACCTTTTCCCAAGTTTTTCAAAACTCTCAATAATAGCGCTTGTTTTTCTGTGTCGCTACATTCCCTTTAAAAGGGCAGTTTTCATATTTTAGAACATAACATGGTTTCTGGGAGTGAAATAAAGCCATGACTTATTTTTAGCTCGACTGATCAGAGATCAGCAGAGCTTATGCCGTGGTGCGGCGTCCGTCTGTCCGTAAACTTTTATTTGTAGCGAGAACTCCTCTTAAACTACTGGATGGATATTCATGAAACTTTACAGAAATGTTGCCCATAAAGTCTAGTTGATCCTAGCAAAAATTCATGTTGATGTGAAATCCAAGATGGCCACCACAGCTAAAAATAGAGTTTTAAAATACAAGTTTGTAGCGACTACCTCTTGAAAACTATAAGTGATATTGATATGGGACTTTTTCTAAAATGATCAGCATGACATGATGTTGATCCTTGTCAAAAATCGTTTTGATTCAACGTTAAACATGGCTGCCAGTGGCCATCTTTGTTTACATAGAGTTATATTGTAAAAAATTGTAGCGACTACTCCTCTGAAACTACTAGGCGGTTTGTCATGAAACTTTACAGGAATATTGCTCTTGAAGTCTAATTGATCCTAGCAAAATTTCAGATCTACCAGAAATTCAAGATGGCTGTCACAGCTAAAAATAGATTTTTAAAAAATAAGTTTGTAGCGACTACTTCTTGAAAACTGTTAAGTGATATTGATATGGGACTTTTCCTAAAATGATCAGCATGACATGATGTTGATCCTTGTGGAAAATTATTTTGATTCGACGTAAAACATGGCTGCCAGTGGCCATCTTTGGTTACATAGAGTTATATAGTAAAAACTTGTAGCGACTACTCCTCTGAAACTACTTGACGGATGTTCATGAAACTTCACAGGAATGTTGCTCTTGATGTCTAGTTGATCCTAGAAAAATTTCAGGTCGGCCGAATTCAAGATGGCCACCACAGCTAAAAATAGATTTAAAATAAATAAGTTTGTAGCGACTACTTCTTCAAAACTTTAAGAGATATTGATATGGGACTTTTTCTAAAATGATCAGTATGACATGATGTTGGTCCTTGTCGAAAATCGTTTTGATTTGACGTTAAACATGGCTGCCAGCGGCCATCTTTGTTTACATAGAGTTATATAATGAAAACTTGTAGCGACTACTCCTCTGAAACTACATGACGGATTTTCATGAAACTTCACAGGAATGTTGCTCTTAATGTCTAATTGATCCTAGCAAAATTTCAGGTCGGCCGGAAATTCAAGTTGGCCGCCACGGTTAAAAATAGATTTTCAAAAAACAAGTCTGTAGCGACTACTTCCTGAAATCAAAATCAATCAGTAGAGCTTCAAGGTCATTGACCTCTTGTTTGAAATACACTAGTGTATTGCAGATGCAAATGATGACCGAATGAGGACTGTGTGTACAGAAAAACATTTAATCTTTAACTTGTTTGAATGGTATATCATACGATACGTTCAGACACCTTAAATATTTATCCTTATTTGAAATCTTACTTTATAAAATGCATGTTACTAATGTTAAATTTAGTTTAAGTTGTCGCATTATTTGTAGGCTGTAACGTAGCCGACGACAACACGACATCATGATTTCTCTTACAAATTGCTGCCGTATACAAGGTAAATTGACAACATTAAAGTGAAACTATCACGTTATATGCGTGTTATGTGATTAATAGAATCTTACATTTGTGACTGTATAATATTGACTTTAATAAAGTTGTTGGATAAAAAGATAGGATACTCAGCAGAGCCTCATATCCTATCATTTTATCAAACTTTTTTATTAGAATCAATAATACAGTCACGAATGTAAGATCCTCTATATACCCGGTATGAGAATGAGAAAAAGGTTATTTTCGGCTACTTCTATTGCTAAGTTATTGCTAACTGAAATGAAATTTTGGAATATTTAAGGGCCATAACTCTGTAAGGTTTGAGTAGATTGGCTCACTGTCAAATCTGTATTGGAACAAGTTCTTAGCAAGTTTGATGAAAGTTAGATATCGCAAGCTAAAGCTTGATGAAAGTTGGATATCGCAAGCTAAAGTTTGCTCATTTACGGTAGGCATTGTATGGTAAGGCATAGGTTACACTCATGATTGTCAAACATTTATTGTATGGTAAGGCATAGGTTACACTCATGATTGTCAAACATTTAAACCAAATTTAATACCTTTTACTAGTGATTGTGTGAACCAGCTGAAATTTATTTATTTGACTTAATACCTAAATTCATTTTGCTCATTTTCAAACGTAAGTTGACTAAACCTTCAAGCATCCACAATTCCTAATTTGCATTTTGCTTAGACCTTAATCAAGTTTTATTTTTATACGCCTGTAGGGATGTATTATGTCATGGTGACGTCCGTCCATCTGTCTGTCTGTCCGTTAACTTTTACCTGACAACTTCTTATGTCTAATAACTTTTAAAGTATAAGGTCTACAACAATGCAACTTTGTGAACATCTTCAGTAAGATCCAATGAATACATCTGATAAAGGCCGATGACTCTGGTTCATTTTTTTAAATTATACCCCTTAGAAAAAGGTTTAACCGGGAACTTGATCTGACATTATACTAGTGATTGTGGCTAAAAACTTTCGAAGTATTTGGTGTACAACAACATCATCCAATGAATACATCCTATAAAGGCCCATAACTCCCTGTTCATTTTTTTATTTTTTTCCATATGAAGAAGGTTTAACCTGGAACTTAAACCTTGCCAAAGATGGGCGTATATGCTCTGCTAGGCAGTGCTCTTGTTAGCTTGGGATGGCATTTGGGGTCACTGGGGTCAAGGTCACTGTTACTAAAAAAAAGGAAAACGGACAATAACTTTTGTTAGGAATAAGGTATTGTGATGAAACTTGCAGAGTAGGTAGCTTATATGGAAATGAAGCTTGGGATTGCATTTTGGGTCACTGAGGTCAAGGTCACTGTTACTAAAAATAGAAAAACGGTTTCCGCTCAGTAACTTTTGTTAGGAATGAGATATTGCGATGAAACTTGCAGGGTAGGTAGCTTATATGGAAATGAAGCTTGGGATTTCATTTGGGGTCAAGGTCACTGTTACTAAAAATAGAAAAAACGGTTTCCACTCAGTAATTTTTGTTAGGAATGAGATATTGCGATGAAACTTGCAGGATATGTAGCTTATATGGAAAGGAAGATTGGGATGGATTTGGGGTCACTGGGGTCAAGGTCACTGATACTAAAAATAAAAAAATGTTTTCCATTCAATAACTTTTGTTTTAGGAATGAGGTATTGCGATGAAACTTGAGGGTAGGTAGCTCATATAGAAAGGAAGCTTGGAAGTGCAGTTGGTGTCAAGGTCACTGTTACTAACAAGGGGTCAATGACCCTGAAGCTCTACTGATAGGTTCTGATAGATCAGCATTCCTGTGAAGTTTCATGAAATTCTGTCGAGTAGTAAGTTTCAGAGTAGTCGTTACAAGTTTTTATATATAACTCTATGTAAACAAAGATGGCTGCTGGCTACCATGTTTAATGTCGAATCAAAATAATTTTAAAGAAGGACCAACCATGTCATGCTGAACATTTTAGAAAAAGTCCCATATCAATATCACTTATAGTTTTCAAGAAGTAGCCGCTACAAACTTGTTTTTAGCTCTACTGGCTCTATATGGGATGGTGAGTTGTCCGTCGTACGTCCGTCGTTAACTTTTGTCTTGTTAAGACGATAGGGCCTTCATTTTTCATCCGATCTTTACCAAACTTGAACAGGTTGTTAATATCAATGAAAGCTCGTACAAGTTCGTAAACCAGCCAGATCGGACCAGTAACAGCGGAGTTATGGCCCTTGATTTAGTTAAAAATGCTATATTGCTATATTTTGCTTCGTTAAGACGATAGGGCCTTCATTTTTCATCCTATCTTTACCAAACTTTACCACATTGTTAATATCAGTGAACCAAACTTTATTAGATTGTTAATGTTGTTGAAAGCTAGAACAAGTTCGAAAACCAGCCATATCGGACCAGTAACAGCAGAGTTATGGCCCTTGATTTAGTTAAAAATGCTATATTTTACCTCATTAAGACGATAGGGGCTTCAATGTTCATCCGATCTTTACCAAACTTTATCAGATTGTTAATATCAATGAAAGCTCGGACAAGTTCGAAAACCATTCATATCAGACCAGTAACAGCGGAGTTATGGCCCTTGATTTAGTTCAAAATGGTATATTTTGCCTCGTTGAGACGATAGGGCCTTCATTTTTTATCCTATCTTTACCACATTGTTAATATCCACGAAAGCTCGGACAAGTTCGAAAACCAGCCATATCGGACTAGTAATAGCGGAGTTATGGCCCTTGATTGAGTTAAAAATGCTATATTTTGCCTCGTTAATACGGTAGGGCCTTTATTTTTCATCTGATCTTTGCCAAACTTTACCAGATTCTTTAGTTATGGCCCTTGATTTAGTCAAAAAGCTCTTTTTCGCCCGAAACTTTCAAAAAAACGTAAATGGCAGTCACTCGCTTCATTGATGTTATAAGAGCCATGTTAGCCAGTAGAGCGTCCACAGGCCCTCTTGTTTAAACATCTATTTTAGTGAAGTTTCGTGAAAATCCGTCACGTAGTTTCAGAGGAGTAGTCGCTACAGGTTTTTACTATATAACTCTATGTAAACAAAGCTGGCCGCTGGCAGCCATGTTTAATATTGAATCAAAATGATTTTCAACAAAGACCAACATCATGTCATGCTGATCATTTAAGAAAAAGTCCCATGTCAATATCACTTATAGTTTTCCAGAAGTAGTCGCAACAAACTTGTTTTTCAAAACCCTTTTTTTAGCTGTGGCCTCTTGTTTAAAAATCTATTTATAGCCGTGGCAGCCATCTTGAATTTCCGGCCGACTTGAAATTTTGCTAGGATCAACTAGACATCAAGAGCTACATTCCTGTTATGAAAATCTGTCGAGTAGTTTCAGAGGAGTAGTTGCTACAAGTTTTTACTATATAACTATATGTAAACAAAGATGGCTGCCATGTTTAATGTCGATGATTTTCGACAAGGACCAACATCATGTCATGCTGATCATTTCAGAAAAAGTCCCATATCAATATCACTTATAGTTTTCAAGAAGTAGTCGCTACAAACTTGTTTTTCAAAAAAAGCTTTGGCGGCCATCTTGTATTTCACATCAACGTGAATATTTGCTAGGATCAACTAGATATCATGGGCAACATTTCTGTAAAGTTTCATGAAAATCCATCCAGTAGTTCCAGAGGAGTAGTCACTACAAAAAAAGGTTTACGGACAGACGGACGACGGACACTGCACCATGGCATAAGCTCTGCTGATCTTTGATCAGTAGGGCTAAAAATACAACAAGAGGTCAATGACCTTGAAGCCCTACTGATAGGTTTTGATAGCTAGATCAGCATTCCTGTGAAGTTTCATAAAAATCTAAGTAGTTTTAGAGCAGAAGTCGTTACACGTTTTTACTACATAACTCTATGTAAACAAAGATGGCCACTGGCAGCCATGTTTAATGTTGAACCAAAAGAAATTCAACAAGGTCCGACATCATATTATGCTATCATTTTGGAAAAAGTTCCATATCAAGAAATAGTCGCTACAAATTTGTATTTTTTAAAAAAAAAACTTTTAGCTATGATGGCCATCTGGAATTTCCGGCCAAACAGAAATTTTGCTAGGATCAACTAGACATTAAGAGCAACATTCCTATAAAGTTTCATGAAAATCCATCAGGTAGTTTCGGAGGAGTAGTCGCTACAAGTTTTTCCTGTATAACTCTGTAAACAATGTTTTATGTCGAATCAAAATAATTCGGTATAAGCTTGTTTTTTAAAAATCTATTTTTAGCCATGGCGTCCATCTTGAATTTCAGCCGACCTGAATTTTGCTAGGATCAAGAAGACACCAAGAGCAACATTCCTGTGAAGTTTCATGAAAATCCGTCAAGTAGTTTCAAAGAAGTAGTCGCTACAAATGTTTACTATATAACTCTATGTAAGCAAAGATGGCCACTGGCAGCATGTTTTATGTCGAATCAAAATAATTTTCAACAAGGATCAACATCATGTCATGCTGATCATTTTAGAAAAAGGTTTTAGCCGTGGCGGCCATCTTGAATATCTGGCTGACCTCAAATTTTGCTAGGATCAACTAGTCATCAAGAGCAACATTCGTGTGAAGTTTCGTGAAAATCCGCCGAGTAGTTTCAGAGGAGTAGTCGCTACCAGAAAAAGATTACAGACATACGGACGCCACACCACGGCATAAGCTCTGCTGATCTTTGATCAGTAGAGCTACAATTGGTTTCCACTCAATAACTTAAGGAATGAGATACTGGAATGAAACTTGCTGTGTAGGTAGCTTATTTCAAAAGGAAGTTTGGATTGCATTTGGGGTCCAAGTCATTGTTACTAAAAATAGTAAAACGGTTTCTGCTCAAAAACTTTAATTGGGAATGAGATATTGAAACAAAACTTGCTATATGTATGTAGGTACCTTATATGTAAAGGAAGCTTAGGACTGCATTTGGGGTCACTGAGGTCAAGTTTAAGGTCACTGTTACTAACAATAGAAAAAAGATTCCGCCCGGAAAACCTGGTTTTCGTGGAATTTCCATGTTTCTTGTTCATTTTAGAAACTGACTGGTATATTTCAAGGAAATTATAAACGAATACACAATACGTAACAGTACTTAATCCCTTGTTCATCTTGTGAGAAAGTATTGATTCTTGAGGATGGCAGCAGGTACACAGTACTGGTTCTACCCAGGAACAAGAAACGTGGAAATTCCACTACAACCAGGTTTTCCATTTGAAATGAAATTAAAGTGATATAAACAGTGTACAATATAGAATAAACAGACTGACATGTGAATCACAAACATAAATGCATACATAGTAAATGAGGACAGTAAAGAAAGAAAAGATTTGTTAGTAAGTCAAATATAAGCTACATACACAGCAAGTTTCGTTGAAATATCTCATTCCTAAGTTAAGTAATAGAGCAGAAATAGTTTTTCTATTTTTAGTAAAGTAACCTTGACCCCAGTGACCCCCAAATGCAATCCAAAGCATCCTTTCCATATAAGGTACCTACACAGCAAGTTTCATTTTCCAATATCTCATTCCCAACTGAAGTTATTGAGTGGAGAGCTTTTTTGCTTCTTTTTTTTAGTAACAATGACCTTGACCCCAGTGACCCCAATGCAATCCCAAACTTCCATTTGATATACGCTACCTACACAGCAAGTTCCATTCTAATATCTCATTCCTTACTTAAGTTATTGAGCGGGAACTGTTTTTCCATTTTTAGTAAGTGACCTTGACCCCAGTGACCCCAAATGCAATCCCAAACTTCCCTTTGATATAAGCTACCTACCCTGCAAGTTTTATCTCAATACCTCATTACTAACAAAAATTACTGCGGAAACCGGTTTTCTATTTTTAGTTACAGTGATCTTGACCCCAAATGCTATCCCAAGCTTCCCTTTGATATAAGCTACCTACTGCAAGTTTCATCTCAATACCTCATTCCTAACAAAAATTATTGAGCGGAAACCGTTCTTCTATTTTTAGTAAGTGACCTTGACCCCAAATGCAATCCCAAGCTTCCTTTTCCTGCAAGTTTCATCGCAATACCTCATTCCTAACAAAAGTTATTGAGCAGAAACTATGAGTTTGATGCTGCCCACCCGCCCGCCAAACGACATACCCGAATCTAATAAACACTTTTCCGAGGAAAACTTGGTTAAAAAGTGGGTGATCGCTTCCACCATGAAAAAATGGACAGTCATGTATGGACGAATATGTGCTAAAAATGATGCTAAACACCAACCAACCAATCAACCCACCCTTTTTCACAAGACACTACGGGTAATCGATATATTAATCATTATACTTGATACAGAACAGTTCTAATCATTTGCATTGGATAATCCGGTTTAAGTCCCAGTCTGAAGGATGAGACCAAGGAAAAAGTTTACCCAAGGTACGTTCTGCAAGCCAGCTGGATAGCTTCCTCACATAAAGATTCCTAGGCCCACAAACAGAAATTGAAAAGCTGGATATAGAATAAAAGTGAAACAACCGTGCGATTCATATCAGTAATTTATTGCTTAATAATTAAAAAAATAATAAAGAAAATGTAAACCGTAGTGAGTAAATCTGGTGAACAACACGTAGTGAGTAAATCTGGTGAACAACACGTAGTGAGTAAATCTGGTGAACAACACGGGTAAACATGCATGAGTAACAGGAGTGGAACAATTTACAAATAAACAAGTTTTAAAATATCGTAAACAAGAAAATCAACATCTGAACAAACCTCTAATTATATGTATTATAAAAGATAAAACAGGACTGTGGTAGGAATATAGTTTATAACACTGGTGTTCCTGGTATTTTGCCTGATCAGGACAACTAGACAATTTGTAAACATACCAAAAATGGGACTTTCAATATGGTTTTTAAGTGGCAGTTGATGTAACTACATTTATGAAGTTTAAACACTGTAGGACAAGAACACCGCAAATGGTACACACCATGTCTGTCAATAGACGAATTATTATGTGAAGATAAAAGTAAGCAACTGTCCGATACATAAATAGATTGCAGCATCCCTAAACATAGTATGCAGTCATGATGTCTATGCCTTAATGGGTAGACCCCGTACCAACCCCTATACACACTTTTCCTGCGGGTTTCTGATTCCTACCTATTCTATAAAGGATCGCAAAGCTCTATGGTAGGTACCCACCATCATAGCTATGATTCTTGCAGCTACAACATCTCATAAACAAGACATTGGAGCCTGATGAATGGCCCAGTACCCTGTACAAGTGGCGCAAACATAGATGAAAGGGTCGTTAGAGTCTGACAACTGCCCCTTGGCCCTGCTGGATGTTACCTACCTTTTTGGTAAAAAATGTAGATGATAGGGAAAAAAACTGAGACTGAGGGAAGTAAAAGATATTTCAATTGGTAAGTTACATTCAGGACATAAAGACAGTAAAAGGGCAAACAAATGTTGTCATCATAACCTTTGACCTAAACCTCAATTTTTTATTTGTGTAGTTAAAAGGTTGTAGATTTAATAGTTTCCAGTTATTTTTCTTTCATGATTGGGTCAGTCAGGTCAATGTGACCTTGATGTATGACCTACTGACCCTAAAAGCAATTAGGGGTTCCTCCGTTCACCAAAGGAAATGTACCTATGAAGTTTCATGAGTGTGAGTCTTAACTTTCGTAGACATCGTGTGGAATGAGCATGCCTAGATGAGATCATGGTGATCCGGACCTATACCTTACTGATCCCAAAAGCTCCGGAGTTCCTCCTCTCATCAAGGGTAATGTACCCATTAAGTTCCATCAGCATGACTCTTTAAATACCTTAGTTATCGTGTGGAATGAGTATTTGTTCATGTTCGATGGAAATAATGATAAGTTAACCCCATAATATGTTTAAAGACCCATTTTTATCATACGGTATTTTACTTGGTATGTAAGTTATTTATGGAATTATTAAGAAGGTTGGATTGTGGGGAAGACAATTCTTCTGCTGAGTGTATGAGATAGGTATATCCTTCAGTTAGAATCCTTTTTTTTATCACATATTTACAGTAGATATATTATTTTCTTTTTTGTCCTTTTTACCCATGATCCTGTGGCAAAATGGCTCTCAAGACTAATAGCGAACATTAGCCGACTTTTGTTTTACGGTTGTACAGAATGGTATGCAACCTTTCAGTAACACAGAAGATTTGCCAGTCTCCTTAAACTGATAATTCTTATTGCATATACACAGTATGTATATATTCTGGAATATATAAATGTGATATATTGTTCCGACCTCAGGATTATAATATAAAAAACAAATTGCAGTATTAAACAACTAAATCTTTAACAATGTATAAACAATATCAAAATTATGACATAATTAAAATATGTAAATACAATTAGTATAATTATTTTATTCGAACAGTTACAACATGGAATTTTGGAAGTGGTTGAAAATGACCTATAAATTGAAAAAATGCCCGTATGACATACACGTCCCTGTATATGGTCATCATGGAATGACTAGGTTAAAAATAAGCAATAACTCGAGAAAACTCACATGCATGATGGTAGGAACTAATCAAGGTTTGTTCTGTAGTAAAAAATTGGGTTTAAAAAATGCTACCTTGTGCAGTGCTCAAAACTCTGATCCTTAGGTCAGTTGACGAACATAGATGACCTCCTAACCAACCACCAAAGGTTCAGTTGGTTAGTTGCACTGCAAGTTCGTAATAAATAGTCAACAACAATTGTTGCGATCTGCGAGGCATGTGACATCCTCTATCTCACAAAATTATTAATCAGGAGCAAGCAATGGCTGCAGAATGTGATATATACATCAGGAGAAATAAACGCTATCTAGTTAGTTGAATGCAGTTATTACGGTCGACTAGAAATATTACTCACAAGTGCTCACAAAAGGTATTTGTACATGTACAAGCAGACGGATGTATTTTGCAGACAAAAAAGCAGTCGAATATGCGTGTTTTTCACACGAGGCACGTGTATGGTTCACATATTGTACAGGGAGACGTAATTGTATTTTCCTCCTTCAAACTAATGGAAAAGTACCAATAATACCTCTTCAACTGAATTGAGCTTTTAAGGCGCACCAACACAAAAAGGTTATATAATATTGCGCTAACATTCCGGGCCCACTCTCCATTTACATATAGATAAACAAGAGGTCAATGACCTTGAAGCTCTACTGATTGATTTTGATTTCAGGAAGTAGTCGCTACAAACTAGTTTTTTGAAAATGTATTTTTAGCCATGGCGGCCATCTTGAATTTCCGGCCGACCTGAAATTTTGCTAGGATCAATTAGACATCAAGAGCAACATTCCTGTGAAGTTTCATGAAAATCCGTCAAGTAGTTTCAGAGGAGTAGTCGCTACAAGTTTTCATTATATAACTCTATGTAAACAAAGATTGCCACTGGCAGCCATGTTAAACGTCGAATCAAAATAATGTTCGACTCGGATAACCATCATGTCATGCTGATCATTTTAGAAAAAGTCCCATATCAATATCACTTACAGTTTTCAAGAAGTAGTCGCTACAAACTTATTTTTTAAAAATCTATTTTTAGCCGTTGCGGCCATCTTGAATTTCCGGCCGACCTGAAATTTTGCTAGGATCAATTAGACATCAAGAGCAACATTCCTGTGAAGTTTCATGAAAATCCGTCAAGTAGTTTCAGAGGAGTAGTCGCTACAAGTTTTCATTATATAACTCTATGTAAACAAAGATGGCCACTGGCAGCCATGTTTAACGTCGAATCAAAACGATTTTCGACAAGGACCAACATCATGTCATGCTGATCATTTTAGAAAAAGTCCCATATCAATATCACTTAAGAGTTTTCAAGAAGTAGTCGCTACAAACTTGTTTTTTAAAAACCTATTTTTAGATTTGGTGGCCATCTTGGATTTCACATCAACATGAATTTTAGCTAGGATCAACTAGACTTCATGGGCAATATTCTTGTAAAGTTCATGAAAATCCGCCAAGTAGTTTCAGAGAAGTAGTCGCTACAAAAAAAAGTTTACGGACAGACGGACGCCGGACGCCGCACCACGGCATAAGCTCTGCTGATCTCTGATCAGTCAAGCTAAAAATATGCAGAATGGGCCTAGAACCTTCTCACCTGCAGAACTGCAGAGTTGCTGCAAATTCTCTGGTAAAAACTCCATTTTTCGCTGGAGCCACAATCATTGTTTTCTGCCACCACTCAAGTAGCACCAGAAGGATCATGATGAAGACCTTTAATGAACATGGCAAGAAATGACAAAATGAACATGAATTCAGGAGGATTTTACCCCTCTGCCTGAGGGGTAACCACACCAGGTCATACCTGTTAAAAAAATAATTAAAAAGCCATTTCAACTGAAATATATTTCAATGAAAGCTTCAATAGTCTCAGTCCAATATTATCCAATCCTGTGTCTTTGATACATCAGAATGTTTCAGACCCATAAATACATTAAATTTTTATCTCTGGCATATAAAATGTGTGTTATCTCTGGATGTGTTCGGCTGAAAACTTCTGATATGATTAATATTATTTTTTTTGCAACATTTATGAAAGAATTACTGGATACATTAACTAATCCAAGTGCTCCGTGTAGGTTTTATCATCAGTATTAATGCTGTATTGCACCACTTAGTGCTGTTTTTCGTGTGGTAAATGCAGTGTTATTTTTATATTTATAAAAAAACAAAAAATGTCACTGTAAGTGACAAATGCCCTCGAAGTGACATTTGACCTGTAAGAATGACCTTGACCTTGGATTCCCCGACCTGGATTTTGTGCGCGACACTTCATCTTGTTGTGGTGAGCGATTGTGCCAAGTTATTTGAAAATTCGTCCAGGAACGGACACGATTTGACCTTTACCTCTAAGTGTGACCTTGACCTTGGAGCCACGGACCTGGATTCTGTGCGTGACACGTCGTCTGGTTATGGTGAGCACTTGTGCAATGTTATTTATAAACCTTGAATGCCAGAGTTATTGACCGGAAACTATTTGACCTTTGACCTCCAAGAGTGACCTTGACCTTGTAGCCACGGATCTGAATTTTGTGCGCGACACATCATGTTGTTGTGGTGAGCACTTGTGCCAAGTTATTTTAAAATCCGTCAAGGAATGCCAGAGTTATTGACCGGACACAATTTGACCTTTGACCTCTAAGTGTGACCTTGACCTTAGAGTCACGAACCTGGATTTTGTGCGCAACACGTTGCTTGTTGTGGTGACTGGACACAAAAGCACTTCATTTTGACCTTTGACCTCTAAGTGTGACCTTGACCTTGAAGCCACGGACCTGGATATTGTGTGCGACACGTCGCCTTGTGGTGAACAATTGTGCCAAGTTATTTGAAAATCCGTCCATTATTGTCAGAGTTATTAACCGGACACGATTGTACGGACGGACGGACAGACAGTGCGACTTCTATATGCCACCCTTCGGGGGCATAGAAATACAAGTTGAACAATAACAACAATATGAATAAAAATCTTAAAATACCGGTAACAAATTTTTAAGAAAATGGTATTATATCTACACTAGTCTACAAGAAGTGCAAGTTACAATAAAAAACAGAGTAAATATTTACAAATTATCAGCACACAATTTAAATATATTATAAAATGTTATCTTTTACTGAGTTATTACTGTTACAAATTGAACAGGGTAAACACTGTTCCATCAGAACATGTAATGGCTTTCAGATAGAATTTAATTGAATTGGGGATTTAAGGCGCACCAACACATGAAAAAGGTTATATGGCGCCTAACAGGCATGAACATGCCAGGCTCATCTTCCATGTACATCGAGATAAAATATGGAAAATGGGTCTAGAACCTTCTCACCCTGAACTGCAGAGTTGCTGCAAATTCTATCGTAGAAACTCCATTTACGCCAGAGCCACGTTATTGTTTTTCTGCCATTGCTCTTTTGATGCGAGCGAGATAGCACCTGAAACAATGCAGGGATCATGATGAAGACCTTTAATGAACATGAACAAAAAATGATAAAATGAACATGAATTTGGGGGGATTCTACCCCTCTGCCTACCCCTCCAAACGGATCTGCAGTGGCCCTATTCTTTGCCCCGTGACCAAACGGGGGCCCCCCGGGAACCACACGGGGCTCATTGATTATGTTTACAGTGTTGTAGTCTGTATCAGATCTTATTTTATATTTATGCAATGCTGGTTACTTTAAATACGTTTATGCTATAATTAAATATTTAAGACAAAGTCTAAAAATATTAGGTCTACTATCACAAGTTGAGAAGGACCTCTTAATTACATTACGTGGTCCGAGTATTAACTGTCATACCCCATCCAACCCCTTCTCCAAGAAGCGAAAATGGTGTTGGCTGGGGTATGAAATAAAACCTTGATGTGGGCTTATGAAGTTTGCACATTGTAAAATTAAAACATTTAATAGGTAATTTTGAACAGGTTATCACATTTTTTAAAGTAAAAAATGTTTTTAAACGTGTTTTTGTGACGAAATATCCGTTGCAAAATCTTGCTAATATCAGCTGGCGGGACCACGTAATGTCTACTCAAAATGCTTTTAGGCAATATGCTTTTATCTGTAATTTTATAAAACAAATTGGATTTTTATGTGAACCAGCACAATAATTTCAAATGGCAGGAATGAACATTCCAGGCCCCTTCTTCATCTATATCAATTAAACATATGCAGAATGGGCCTAGAACATTCTCACTTGCAGAACTGCCTTGCTGCAGAACCACACGTTCCCACTGGTGTAAAAATGCACATTCAACAATCCAAATTCTATTTACATGGTGGGTTCTTTCTGTAGCATGTGTCGCCTGTCCGCGTCGATCTTGTTCCATACTGTATGAAAAATGACTACCTCCAGTAAGAGTAGATATGCAAAATTTGTTAAGAAATGATGAAGTTATATGGAATCTTAAGTTTGTGCATCTTATGCCTTTGTACTGTACAAGATATGGTAGGAATGTCAAATAGTATTTGCATGCCTGCTGAAAAGGGAATACATATCACAGATCTTGGGAAGGGGCATTAATGTTTTCATGGAATCACTGCTCGTTTTATTGATCAGATTTCCAAAGTGTTATGAAGAATGACCCAGGATATGACCTTGACCTTTATAATTAAATTGATGTGGTCACGCGATTATTGTCATAAAATGTATATATCAACAGCTTTTATGAAGAAATATGGAAAAACAAAAAGGTTTTATGAACTAATATGGAAAAAGAAGAAAGTTTTAGCCAATGTTAAGCTTTTGTCCAGAAAGTTGCATTTAGTTTTAAACATTTATTTTTACATCGATTGTAACGAAAGCTCTCTGAACTTATTTTAATCACTCTCCCTGTCTTCCTGGATAGAACACATTATTATGGTCATGGCGGGAATCGAATCCATGACTTTTTTATCATGGGTCCAACACTCTCCACTAGACCACAGCGCTCCACAAGTTGCATTTGTACCCAGAATCATGCTCATTCAAGGTCTTCATCATGCATATGCAAACGTGGAGACGTGGCTGCATCGTAAATGGTGTGTCTAATATAGAAGTCGCAGCAACTCTGCAGTTCTGCAGGTAAGAAGGTTCTAGGCCCATTCTCCATGTGTTATGTTGATGTAAATGGTGGGTGGGACTGGCACGTTCATTCCTGTTAGGCGCCATATAACCTTTCATGTGTTGGTGCGCCTTAAAACCGAATTCAGTTCAGCTGACCTTAACTGTGACCTTGACCCTAAAATATTGGTAAGGTCACATGACTATTACATGAGGAAATGAACTGAATTGAATTGGGTTTTAAGGCGCACCAACACATGAAAGGTTATATGGCGCCTAACAGGAATGAACATGCCAGGCTCATCCTCCATAAAATATGGAGAATGGGCCTAGAAGGTATCACTACACAGTTAACTCC
>JAWPHD010014507.1:0-60814 GCA_037043455.1 Cyrtodaria siliqua
TAGGTGTGACCTTTATTGCATATAACCTGAATAGTCGTATTCCCTCTCTCAGTATTTATTGACATTCACACTAGCGTTTGTTTAGTGCTGTGTGGCGGGCGTAAAAAGTCCCAACTACACATCGGCAGTGTTATTATTTACTGGTTCTTTGTGATAATTAAGCCCAATCTGTGTGACTTTAAAGTAGAATATCGCTTAAGCCGGTGCTAGGTGAGAGGTGTTGCACTAAACATTACCTCTCATGAACAGACTCAATAAAGCAGATCCCTTTTTCAGTATTTATATAGTACATATCAGAGGCGGATTAGACTTTACTTTTAGAAACAGACGAAGTAGTGCTTTAATATGGTTTCTGTAATACGTTTTGAACACACGCCTTCACACACCCGACACACCTGAGGTGTTATACCGTTGACTGTAGTTAGTTTTATAGCCAGAACATGGGTTATAGCACAAAACAACTAACATCGGAATGCAAGCCAGTGTGGTAATGTGTTTGTGTGCTTGTGTGCTCAAGACATTCCATGTATCTTAGATGTTAACTGGAGCATTTAGATACTGGATGTATCAAACTTTTAAAGTAAGTGTTACTCTACATCTCAGCGAAGCACCATGAACCTGACTGACCGACATGTGTAACATGACGAGCTAAAATATAAATAAACTGCTCATTGATTGCTAAAATGCCTTGGAATGAAGCTGTCTGCCGATTTTCTAGTCGGTCAGTCTCACCATCTCCAACGTAGTATACATATCTACCTACATACTGAGGACACGGGGTAGCAATCTGAGATATACTCAGTTGCAAAAGAAACTGGACACTTTGAAAATGTTACTTTACACCCTATCCTCTTTATCAAGCGACAGTCCCTAAATGATTCGACCTATTGAAAAACAAATGACAACATGATATTGGCAATGGAATGATAAAAAACTTTGGTACCAAACATGGCATATTCATTTTGGAATTTGCCAATTTAATACCGAAAAACTTTATATAATTAAATCTAAACAAACTCAGTGTCCACGTTCTTTTGCAACTGAATATAATTTGTCGATCTTTCCGTTTATCATTATGCCTGCTCATGGAACTGTTTTGTACTATCTAATTATATTATTATGCCGTTGCAATAGATTTACATCTTCGGTCAAAATTATATACATTCAAACTCAGTTCAATTAGTTAAATACTGAGAAGTTTACCGTTGTACATATATGTCAGTTTCATGAGAAATGTCTTTGCCTCGCAAGTGATAATGTTAAAAAAATGTGTTACATGCTGGATAGTTCATGTGATACTTATGCCTCCCTGTGTCACGCCATCATTATCAAGGACCACAATGGAAATAAGGGAAAATCGTTTTCCCCTTTTGTGTGTTATCCTTGACTTTGATGTATATATATCATGCATGCATTTTATTTTTATTTTATGCATTATGTTGTTTTTTTATAACCATGTATGCACATCTGTATACTTGCCGAAATAAATCTATCTAACCCTCACCACTCTCTGTGTTGTGTATTGTCCTTTTCAGTGTATAGTTAATTTGCTCTTCGTTTGTGGTATCATGCGGATCTACGGTGACGTTGCGTTTGAGTGCTGTGATTTCTATAGAAACATTAATATCCTTTCAGTACGATAAGGTCAGCTAATTGCCTACATTGTAAACCGAACGAGTGTATTAGACAACTGGGATGTTGTTTGAATATCACATTTTAAATACATATGTTATACTTGAACAGTTACTATGTAACCTTTTCAGAAAATAAATCTATGAAGAAAGTTAAAACACACACCGTTTATCTTTTATTATGCGTATTCCACTCCCTAAGAACTCCGTTACAACGTAAAGCAAGTCTCAACGAAGTCATGATACAAAATCACAACGACATATGTTACACTATCTGTACGTTCATGTTACAGTATCTCTCCATGTGGTCTGCCCATGTGTTGTGAAAATACTACATTTGTATCATTTTCGTGAGGATTAATTGAATAATGTTAGGTAACATGTCTTGATTTTGTTATCTTATTCTAAACATTTCATGAACATATTCCTTAAGACTGTGTAAATCATTAGAAGTAAGGCTGAAAGTGAAACCGAAATAGAAATGTGTGAACGTTAACTTTTCGCCAGTAATTTTCGATTTACGAGAGAAGAGTATTGGGTGTTAAAACTTGCTACTGCTAGGTATTAGTTAGGCATCTTGTATATTTTAAAGAGAACGATTTATCTATCAATTTACCAAGATATTATATTAATATACACCTTTTGGGAATTATGTTACAAACTTTACACGTAATGTTACAGTATCATAACAGAAAAATAATAAATGTTACAGTATATCTCTGACAGCGTTATAGTGTATCAACGACGGATTTGATGGAGTTCTCGTTCCAGGAAGAAGAGAGTATTTAAACGTAGGTGCCATGTATTTGAGTGTGGATATAATACTTGACGACAACAAGAACGAGCATGAACTATCAACGCTCACGCCCGTCCTCGTCAGCAATCCAGTAAAGACACCAGCCCTAATGGAGCGACTTCCCTGTACAGCTCTCGACTTTATATAAAGCCAGAGCTCCTGATCCAGCTGTCGAGAGACTTGGACCTGGTCCAAGCTCTGAAAAGTCTGGAAATGGGCACAAAAGGTTCCACTACTGCAAAGTGTGTAAATATTCCACTGCTTCTTGGGGACATGTGTATAGACACACTCGCTCAGTCCACAAACGTCAAAAGTAACATGCAGTAAGTGCAAGAAAACGTTTTCAGCACTCTGCGACCTGATGGAGCATACTAGATTGATTCGCGAAGTGTGAAATTATTGTGTGAAATTTGCAGTATATGGTTTAACAGCAGGCATACCCTGTGCAGGCATCGTAAGATGAAACACTCCGAGCATGTAAACTATGTGGATGAAAAATCTTTGAAAAGTTATGTTACCTGGGACATGTACATAAGCATGTCCAGTCAAAACCATACGTCAGCAGTATATATATATCTGCAATAAAGCGTTTGGCTACATAACAAGTCTATCGAGGCACATGGGCGCATTACACCGCCCGAAAAACCTTACTTATGATGTTTGTGGGACAATTTTCAATAGCAAGATTATATTGTGAAAGCTAACATAATCATTAAGAGACTGTAACATTTTGCATGACTTTCCGTCGATAAGAGTTTGTAACGTTTAAAGGTTATTTCGTTGGGAGTTTGTAACACCCTCGTGACGATACTGTAACATCGTGAAACATAAAATAACTACTTTTTGTTTATATCTGAAGTTTAATATTCATTCTGTGAGACTTAATATATATTCTATTTCACACAACAGTAAATATCTACCACTACAGCTCAGGAAAAAAAGATCGTTTAATGATTATTATGTAACGATTTAGAAAATGCTGTAATTTCCAATATTATTCTCTGTGAAAACATGTAACAAGCTAAACATGCAACAATTGCAACATCTGGTCAAAGGTAATATATAATGTAAGTAAACACCAATTTAGACCTCCGATCGGCCGCAAACATTACAAAAATGTAATGTTTTCACAACACATGGAAAGATATTGTAACACGAACGTACAGATATTGTAACAGATGTCGTTGTGCTTTTGTATCATGACTTCGTTGAGACATGCTTTACGTTGTAACGGAGTTCTTAGGGAGTGAATATAGAATACACTGTCGGTATATGCATAAAACACGTAAAATGTTATTTGAAACTTACACAATAATAAAGAATGTTTTATTAACCCGTTACGTTAAGCCATATTGGGTAACTCCGCGTGCATTATTCACTATTGGTTTATTACACGATTTTGAACGCGTTTTAATTATATTAAAAAAAACCCACAAAACATAACAACTTAAAACTATTAAAACCATATTGAAATTAATTCGTCTCCATGTGTTACTCATTCTAGACTACTTTTTTCATGAACACTCGACACGATGGTTCCCGGGTCTATGGAACTATTGCTTATAACAGAACACAGCCCTTATATAACGTAAAGTGGATATAACAATCGAACAGAAAAAGTAGCATTCAAGGACGACAGTCAATCACAAAAGGCAAGATAATATATCACAAACACACAAGGGTTGATATTAGGGATACTGCCTTCTTGGAACGGTCAGTGGCAAAAAAGGCCGCTGGGGGTTTAAACCAGGTGCTCCAAACCAAACCTCACACTTACCCTAGTGTCATCCCAATTAAACGTTAAACGGGACAGTGTAAATAAAGAAATCCCCGCCATAAACTATTCTCTAGCCAACAAGGCAACATTAATAGACAATATAAGTAAAACACAAAGATGCTCGTGTATATATAAATACAAAAAAAACGATAGCCTAGAAAGCCACAAAGAAGGTACTCAATGACTTTGCAGAAGCCTGAGCAACAAGAGAACAAACCATTGAGGGCCGTACATGAGATATATATATATATAACGATAACGATACATAGGAATATTTGTTTAACGTAGTATTTCCTTTTAAAAATGCTTACTTTTGAACGTGTGTTTACATATATTTGGACTGTAAAATAATATGTTGGCCCTGCTACCTCTCGATGGAATGCATAAACGCAGTTATTCATAGAGCACAAGACAAAGGTGAATTATAATTAGTTCCTCAAAGTTGTTGTCATACGAAATAGATACGATTAATATGGCATATTTTGCAGAGCAGTATTAGATTCTATTTGATTGTGTAATCCGCTAAGTTATAAGACTTCCATAAAAGATGGTACGTTTTAATACGCATATTCTGGCTTTAAGTCACATTCCAATTTCATAGTATGTGCTGAACATTTTAAAATAATGAAAATGATAAAAGGTCTTCTCCTAAAAGTATGTATGAAAAGTCGAACAGGAAACGTAGCATTCATGGACGTTTTAATTTGTAAGAATATTGTTCTTGTTTGACTTATCTTATTACTTTAAACATATGTTGTTGCTATTCTTTTATATACAAGCAAAATAGTTGAGCCGCATGTTCCTCCGACATTAATAAAGGCTCTTCGAGTCAATATTACAATTAACCGTTAACAAGATGGAAATATAATTAACATAAAATATTCAAAAACATTTTTCGGTGAACAAAAAAAACAACAGAAGACAGGGGTAAATAGAATAAAATTCTAGGAAAGATAAACCCAAGAAGGAATAAATGATTGATGCTGTGGTTGTAGGGTCTTGCCTTCAGCGGGTGTCATACTAGTGTATATGACCTCTAGTCGTTATAAAATCGTTCAGTATATTTAATATATACTTATCACAAGTTGCGTTTTCTTTGATTTTGGTTATAAACAAATCATATTTCAGTTGCATTTGTTTCTTATCCGTGCATGAAACACAGACAATCTACGACATCCAGAAAAATGGAAAATAGGTATTTTGAGCCGTTTCAAGTACTGAATTGCAATAAGAATTTTAAAATCAGAAAGGGAGTCTCCATTTCGTATATGTTTAGGTATTGTATTCCATAACGAGATATTCGAGAGAATGAACGAATTGCTAAATATCTGCGTTCTCGTATGAAAATATACGTAATCATTTGAATTCGTAAGTTATAAGGAGCAACTCTGCCAACTGTGTCAGAGAATATATTTACAAGATATTCAGGCAAATAACCAGGTTTAACTTCATAAGCAATTATCATTTTTTGGTACTTTCTTCTGTCTTCCAATGGCAACCACCCCATTCCAGTATAACAATTACGAATAGACGCTGATCGTGTTAATCAAGTGACGATGCGAGCTGATTCATGTTGAACATTTGTAAAAGTGTCTTTTTCGTACTGGGTGAAGCCGTCCCAAACAAAAGTTGTTATGTTTCCGAAATATTATAGAACAGTGTTCCTTTATCTGAACAAAACTGCCCCGTTAAATTAAATGTTTTTTAATAGTGGATGGGGCACGCAAAAACTTGTGTTCGATTTAATTACTTATGAGCAGACACTGATGGTTATATTAAGGTCATATACCACTAAATATTTCGGCCCTCGCCTAATCATATATGTCATGGTATATGCTCACAAATGACTTGTTAGACAGCTACAACTGTTACTTTAATCATATTATAGAATAAGTATAATCCAAGTTTAATTAGTCGAGTAGGTCACCTTTAAGTATCCGATCTACTTGTTTAATTAGAATTTACGACGATATATAATCGTATCAATTTCTTATCATTTTTTGCCATCAAAACACAATCAGTATCACTGTTTTATCAATACTAGTCAGATTTACTTTGAAGCTGTGGACTTTTTCTGGGATATTGCTTATATTTCATATAGTATTTCTATACTGTGAAGCAGCCTCCTCATAATAATCTACGATAATCCAGTCGAGCTACTATGCCTATACAAGGCTTTTGGCCACTGCAAACTGCAATTGCGCCAGACGAAGAACTAACACATGTATGTCGACAGCGTTCCTTCTTTCAGCGAACATCGGCCTAACATCGTCACAAGACAACAGCGAGGTACTTACTAATCCCGAGGCATATTTGGGGGTCGAGAAGGCGGCTGTTTGCCGCATGGAGATGAGAAAAAAGCAACGAATTGATGAAACATGGACAAGTTCAGGCCGGCATTCGACGAGGTGGCTTTTGCCTAATGGTGAAGATAATTAAGCAATGAATGGATGAAACATGGACACTTTTAGACCAGATATCCTTCTTGTGGGCCCAGTAGTCTTACTACTAAGCAATAGAGACCTCGCGGTTACTTCTGATAAACTATTACCGTAGTAGAATAATAATAATAATAATAATAATACACATGCCAACATGTGGTTAAAGGTAAACCAAAGAGGTCCATCGGAATGCGAATTAGACGTAAATTTACTGTAATTGAGAAGCTACCTCTATAAACATCATACCGTATATAAAAAAAATACATCTCAAACGAGCACGCTGAAAATGTAGGATAAATGACGTATGCCCACTAATAAAAGTGTAAGTGCTAAATATAGATTACAACAAGCCAACATAAGCAATAGTAGAATAGATTTAACTTTTACCACAATTACTGATGTTGCTAGAAACAACACAACCTCCATCAGAAAACGCCTAGTTTGTCGGTTTGTCCACTAATAAAACAAGTAAGTACAATGCAACTGTAAGGCGTAAAGGTCGCTCTACTACTAATTATAGCTACACCCCTTTCCCGGATTGCCCTGCAGCATAAGTGAAGGGTCGTAAAGGTCTCAAATGATATGCAAGTACTGCAAATTGATTTTTTTTTCACAACTAAATTAAACCAAATAAGATTTCGGCATTGTTTACTGTGGTTCTGAAATGTATGTTAACAGGGGCATGGCAAATGTGACATGCTTATATCCTGGGGCCTAGTTTTGTGGAAATGCACATTGAAAATTAAAGTGAAATACATTATGATGGTTGTATTCGTATTTGATTTGGCAACTGTAATTCTAGTTTCTTTAACAAAACTCACAAAATTAACATATGTTTTGACAGAAGAACTTAAATGATATTTTGGTTTAAACTGTCTGATGCAATACGAATCCATTCATAGCAAAAATAAATGAATAACTCAGACATGAGATTCTTGTACAATGTATTCCTATTATTTTGTTTATCGTTGTGCAACAAGGATCGACTAGGGTATTATTTCATCGTATACTCTAAAACCTAGTTTTAACCCCTGCGGCCTGTTTGCCACTGACCGTTCTTGTTTTTTGTTTCTGGTGTTGCATATTTTGCTTCCATTTTGCCTTGTGATTGTTGTTTGTTCTGACTGCCTTCTATGAATGCCGCTTTTCTCTGTTTAAAATGTGTGTCTACTGCTTTTTAAAATTATTTTAAATCTGCAGCAAGCTTATTCCCTCATGTTTGCTCATAAACAAACACATATATTTTATCGTAGTTAACAATTCATCTTTGACAATACTTGTTATTTATTTAAATTGGATGACTTCTGCTCCAGACATACTATCCATTTCCCTGGACAATGAAGGCATTAAGTACTAAATGGTTCATTTTGAATGTATCACGCACACTGTCATCAACCGATCTTTTATGGTAATATTGTGTTATTTATGGTGACTGATATTCATGATGCTATCAACACCGAGTCGAAAGAGGGTAAATGTGCACGGTGTCATTGACACTAATATATCAAGTATGCCTACGTAATATTGCATTGTCAAAGGGTGCTAGCTGTGACATGCATTCAAACTTGGATGACACAGTCAAGGTAATACTTAACGGTACTACTTAGTAATACATGATGTGCTTAATTTTAAATAAATCAATATACGTTAAGATCATCATAAATAGTCAGGAACAAGAAGCACAGAGCATATAAGTGAATAGAGGAGGTCTGGGCAAAAGATTGGTGTCAACCCAAATACAAATGAAAACTAATATGCTTAAGTTTCATATAAAATCAAGCCGCAATGTTACCTTCGATTTTATAATTGTTTATGAACTTATATTTGTGTTTTATTGCTATCAGTCGCACATATAAATCAATTAAGGTATAATATGATCACAAAACAAGAACTTACAGCAGGATTAATCCAGCCAGCATGCCTATTTTGGGCCGATATCGGCTTAAGGTCGGAATATCGGCAAAATATGCCGACCTAGGTCCGACGTCGGCCGATGTAGTGCCGATTAATTCAATTTAATTCAATATTTTCAATTTTTTAATTAGATGATTTTTGTTTGTATGGCATGCCAAATTGATTGTTCAATGTTTTAATCTTAATGAATATAGCACAAAGAGCACATTTCTTCTAATGTCTGTTATAATATCTTAGGCTGACGTCGGGCCGTCGTCGGACCGCCGTCGTCGGACCGACGTAGAGGGAGGTAATGACATGCCATTTTAAATACTGTGTATTTATTGTTAATGTGAAAAGATATTCTTCTTCGCTTTGTTCTTTCTTATATTGCAAAATCATTCACAAGAGTTTTATTTATTGCTAATGAATATTTTTCCAATCGAGCTAATTGATATAAACACCAACAGAAAGATAGTATATAGGTAGTAAATATAATGAAAACATTTCAGTATTAATTGTATCGATTTGATCGAAAATTTGGACACGATGTTGTACCTACTGAGCTAGCTGGGTGGACAATAAAATTCGCTGAAGGATGTTGACAATAGAATGAATTTGATGTTTAACTGACGTCGGGCAAATGTCATTTTGATATCGGGCACATATGTTCAGCCGACGTCAGGTTCACTGTCTAATAGTCGAAACCGTGTATACTTCTTTGGAAACCGTGTAGACAGACAAAGCTTGCGTGAGGTATCTACATTGAAAATCAACATCTTCCTTTGCATATTTTGATTATTTCGATCGTTCAATGTAACAGACATGCACCTAAATGCTCGATGCTTAAACACATACCCGTATTATGCCAATGCTAAATGGCCAATGAACATAATCGGGGTTCAAAGCTGATAGAATTCAGTTTTCAAAACTTGAAGCGGTGACCAATCACCGTTTTTGACCATAAGTTCGTTTCTAGCTGGATTTGTGTCCAGTTTGGGGTTAAGATATTTGATATATATCCATTAGAATGCAAGTAGCCGCATAATGCACCCATCGAAAGTCCGTTGATGGAGATATTAAAGATGGAAAAAAATGCGAGGTTAACCGTGTAGACAAGGGTTTTTTGTTGTGGAAACTGTGTAGAAAGATTGGAAGCAAAGGTTAACAGGGTAGGCAGTGGAAAACCGTGTAGAAATGGATAGAACCCATGAATGCTCCCCGAATAAAGGTACACATGTAAATACAGTTGAGTGAAACATGTAGGAGTAGTTGAGCCGACAAGCTTTATACTTTTTTAAAAAATTGCAGAAAATTGCAGAGAACTCCTCCAAAATCTTTTTTAACCAGATCGTCCTGACAATATGCGCTACTAGATATCTTGTTGATTCTTCCTACCAAGATTCATGAAAATCAGATGAAAAATGTAGATAGAATTGAGAGGAAATAATTTACATTTGAAAAACTTCAAAGTCTCATAACTCCGTCAAATATCATTTAACTAGAACCCACTCAAATGATAAATATATTCATTAATATACCTTATTCGTAGTACCACACATTTCTTGGCATTACATTTAACTAGCCATGTTTTCGACCAAGCGGAAAGAGTAGGCTGTCACAATCTTGAATATTGTTAATCTCCCTTTGGTGTCATCAGCAAAGAGCTCAGCAGTATTTTCCACTTTTGTCGGAAAGTCATTAATAAAACTAAAAACAGCAAAGGACCAAAACTGGATCCCTGCGGAACTCCGCTTTTAACAGGCAACCAAGTTGAAGTACTTAGTACAAACCTTTGCCTTCGATTATTAAGGCAAATGTCTAAATTTAATGACTGGACATGTTGTGGCGGCTATGGCGAAGTATACCTACATCCTCACGGACGGTATCCTTTGATATTTGTCTAACATATTGCGTTGTTGTACCTGTAATGGTTTGTTTTCTTATTGCTCTGGCTTCTGCCAAGTCATTGTGAATTTGTTTTGCGGCTAGAGCTTGGTTTAAACCCCCAGCGGCCTTTTTTAGCCACTGACAATTCCAAGGCGGTAGCCCTATTGTCAACCCTTTTGTGTTTGTGATGTCTTATTTGTGATGTCTTGTTTGGCCTTTTATTCATATTTAAATTTGTTCTTTGTTTCTGTGTGTGTTTGAGGTTGACTGTCGTCCTTGAATGCTGCTTTTCCAGTTCGATTTCGATGTTCATGCCATTTTCTTTTATACTCATATTAACATGATAATCTATGGGTTATACTTACATTGCCTATTAACACTGCCTTGTTAGTTAGAGAATATAACCTGGTTTGAACTTGTTTTGTGTGTTTTTTTTTGTCATTGACCGTTCCAATGCGGCAGCCCTAGTGTCAACCTATTTGTGTTTGGGATGGGACATCCCTTGATTCTTATTAACATTGTAACTATTGTTTGTTTTAATGTGTATTATTGCTTGACTGTGTTCTGTGAAGGCTACATTTCCTGTCCTACCTTTATACTTACTTTTATGCTTGGTGATGACCCCTCTACAGCTAGTCACTACGCTTTAGTTTTCTCTCAAGCGATGACCGGACAACCCCGTGGGACTCTATGATTACACTTTATGAAACTCTAACATGGGCCTTACTGTTTTTATTTAAGAAGTGAATAGCCTTCATATTGACCTTGACCTTAAATATTGTAACATGGGTTTGGCTTTGGGCTCTGCGTATCACCTTGATATTATAAGTAAATGTGCCGAGTTATAATGAAATCCCTACATGTATGCAAGATTTATAAAGCGGGCATATATGCATTAAGAAGTGAATGACTTTTAGATTGACCTTAAAGATACTGATGTGGGTGTTAAGCTCTGCGTATCGTTTTGATGAGAAAAGTAAACGCTATTTTGAAATTCCTCCATGCATGCAGGATTTTTGGAACGACATGAAGTGGACATTACAAAGGGATATGATAAGTGAATGACCTTCAAATAAATTAAACTGAATCCCTCCATGCCTGCAAGGATTGTAGAGCGGAGACGAAATGGGCCTTACTAAAGGCATACATATACGAAGTGAGTGACCTTCAGAGTTGATGTTGGGATCTGCACATCGTCTTGGTAAGATGAGTAAATATACCAAGTTAATTTGAAATTTGTACATGCATGCACGAGTTATGAAGCGGACACGAATTGGGACCGATGGACGGACGGACGGGCGGAAGGACAGGCTGACGAAGGTCATTATTATATTCCACATTACGTGGTCCCGCCTTAATTCCATTAAGCGATGGGAAAGCTAATGTTAGCAGGATTTTATAACGGATATTTTGTCAATAAAACACATTTAAAAACAATTTTACTGGAAGAATGCGATAACCTGCTTAAAATTACCTATTAAATGTTTTAATTTTTACAATATGCAAACCTTAAGCCGAAATTAAGCTTTTATTTCATACCCCAGCCAACCCCGTTTTCGCTTCTTGGAGAAGGGGTTGGATGGGGTATGAAAGGTAATACACGGACCACGTAATGACTTCCTCCTGAAGTGACGGGGAATGATAAGGGATGACTTCATTCTCTTGGAAACAGTTAAATGATAATAAGATTACTCGCTGTGAAATTTCATGGATGATGTCGTATTTCGTGTTATTGTTTTTGTTTTTGCGTGTTTTGCTTTTACAAAATGAAAGCTGCGTGCCTTACACGAACAAATAACAATACATGGGGAATAATACAGTGTTAACTTTGTTATACGTGTACTTCAACTGAATAAAACACTTTAAGAAAAAAGAATTCATTTAAAGATGGCCAAATACATAATATAAATGTACACTTTGATGGAAGAGTATTGAATGGTTCTCTACATATAAATCACTTGGAGTCTAAAAGAATTAATCCTTACAGTCTCACTACACAGTTGTTGTTTTGCCCCGGCCAATAAAGCAGACTGTCTCTAGATATTCAACTTCCGGTTTTTTTTAAATTGTTTTTAGTGAAACTTAAAGTCTGTTGCTCGAACTATTCTCAAATTTGCTTTGTGTCTAAATATCCATAGTATGTAGAGACGAGGCTGAATTTGTTCATTTCAATCATATTGTACCCATTATTATATTCTCAGATCAGGGCTCAAAAACGTTCAGACGTATCAACACATGTATGAAATCATGAACATGCCCCTTTCTAGTAACCTGGAACAAAAACAAATGAAAACATATTTGCACATTTTAAGAATAAATCATGAACTGAATAACACAGTTTTATTTCATAAGAACATATAAGAGTCTGCTGCCTTCGGCAGCAGAATAATGTTCCTACCGTTGGTTGCAAGGGAGATAACTGTTTATTGAGCTCGAAATAGGACACGGGAAGACAATATCATCGGCATCTGCATTTAACGTTCAGTGGTGGTCAAATTTGACAAAAGCTCAACGTAACATCAGACAGATTTTAGGACAAAACCAATATACCCCACCTAAGATAATTTAGACGTAGAATATGTATTTTACAATTGTAAGTTTGTTGATATTAAATTACCATACCTATTACATACCAAATAAATTACCATAACTATTAAATTCATTACATAGCCATTCGAGAATAAAGTACTCTGGATTAGCCATTAATTGGATGAAATAAAGAGTTATATCATTTATTGTGAAGTCCTAGAAAGAGGGTTTACATTTTTCATCAAAGAAAATCCGATGTAGTCGAGTTTATTTCAAATCAATGACAGTTGATTAGTTTGGTAATATGGTATTTAGATATAATAGACATTTTCAATTTGATTCATTACGTATATGTCTTAAAATCGTTAGGAAAACCATTAGGAAAAATATTTTTTTAAAAATTTCATATCCGTACTCATTTCCAGTTTGACTCATGGGTGAAATAGTTTCAGTTCGACAAACGTCCAAAACGTCGTTATATAAGCCAGAAATAGATGCGTAAAATATCACATTTTATCTAGTCTTCGTGCAGATAGCATACAGCTTCCGAATATATTTCATAAGAAAAGGAGTTGTGCGGAGCGGGACTTGAACCAGTGACCTTGGTGTTTTATTTTGTAATATGAAGATTTAACCACAACACCACGGAATCTTGTTGATAACACGAAATAGTAATGACAATAGTACACATGCGCGAACTTACCATCCGCTAAATAAAAAATCGAGATTATAATTTTGAGTCTGAATCTTAGTTAAATTGATAATAAGTAGTATTACACCACGCAATGGTTAATTACATGCGCAATATTTTGGAGTATATACCGATGCATCTTGAGGGTCGTTCACATGGTTATGTTACATCTTAATATATGTTATTAACTATATAAGGTTTTCAAGAAGTCGTCGTAGCTCAATGGTTAGAACGTTTGAGTGTAATTTAGAAGGTCATATGTTCGAGTCACGAAATAGGTATTCTTTTTATCTTCTTGTAACTCATAATTATTCCTGTTTACAGGTACGATGTGCACTGCTCGATGTCTATAAAGTAAATGATGTCCTGCGTTAAACTTGTTCGCTTAAATACCCGATCTCGCCACGAGCTGGTGAACATGAAGTTACAAATAAAGACATGCCTACAAATATGACGAAGAAGAAGGCGATTTAAATACCGGTCTATAGTTATAAGTGCCTTTAGTACTTTGATTACTAATGTATTGCATTTTATTCATGAAACTAACATAAACGAATATTCAGTTAAATTGTACGCTAGCTTTTGGTATATTTGTGATTGTGTCATTTTAGCAATACACATATATACAGATATTGCAATTTGATGAGTTATATACCTATTTTATTCTTTAGAAATTAACTGTTAAATGTATTCTTTCTTCTAATTTTCATCATTAGAGCCGCCTGACTCCATATTGCCTGATAATAGCTGTTTTGGTCTAATACGCTTTTCTATAGAAAAATCACTTAACGTCACAAATTAACTGTTAAATGTATTCTTTATTCTAATTTTCATCATTAGAGCCGCCTGACTCCATATTGCCTGATAATAGCTGTTTTAGTCTAATATGCTTTTCTATAGAAAAAAATCACTTAACGTCACATGCTGTGTTATTTGACTAGAGAACGAGATTTAAATCAAATGACAGGCTAGAAATTGATGCATCAGCCGCATGAGACAAAACTAATGGAAAAACGCTAACAAACAAGCGGAAACGTGACATTGCATACATAGTTGTACAACAACACAAACGATTTATATAAACTTGAAGTACTCATGGATAAAACTGGGTTCGAAGTCTGTTTCCTATCGTTTTGTGTGATGCCCACTCCTTGTCGTTTGTGAAAAATAAAATAATAACTTCATTTGTATTTATTTAATAAAATGAAGCAAATATGGATCCGTATTTAGTGAACAAAGGGAATGCCAACTCGCTTCCAGACTTAATATTGTTAGGCTTAACTTTTTAATTCTCAGTAGCGAAGACTTTATATATATGTGATTAGCTTGGTATCAACTAACAACCGCTCTTGGAATATATATATCAGGCTTCGACCATATTTGTAGTATTGACACCGTCAGTTATGTTTTTCCAAGGTTGCGTGTCTTTTGCGTGTGTACGTTCAATGTGCGCACCCCCTTTGAAAAAGACGTTTAACAATAATCATGTGATTGTAAATACTAATGTAAATGTTTAGATTATTGAGCGTAGTCAGTTGAATTATGTTATTGAGATTGAAATAACCACTTTGGGAATATAAAAACTAAAATATTAGGTATAGAAAAAACGAACATGTTTTTAAATCCGTAAAAGGCAAACAAAAAGGGAACATTTAGTGTGTGTACGAAAGTACACATGACGGCAATATTTCAGCATCATTATACGTAGAAGCAAAAATGGATAGGTCAAAATGTCATAACTGTGGTCTGAGATCAGTTATCGGTTTACATTATTTTTTCTAAACAATATAATGTAAATTGTTAAATTGTTTAAGGTATCAAGTCCAGCCCAGTTAATTAAGCACACGTTTTCTATTTGTTATAGATAGTGACTTATAGGTCCATTGCAGTCTCCCCCACAAGATACAAAATCAGCTCCTATAGGAGCCAGAGATAAAATCATGATACAGTAACAATCTCACCAGGTAGCAGCCTTTTAATGACCCCTAACAAATTAACTGCAATAAAAGTAGCCAGTGCTAATGTGGAACAGCTGGCATATCTGAGAGGCTCATTCTGCAGCAATAAGATCGAGTATAAATGGACACTATCATGAAATAAAACAATGTACTTGATGAAAATTCAGTTTATTTTATATATAGTGTTACTAGCATAGACTTATTTAATACAAATGGAAATTGTATCAGTTGCTGTAAAATGAGAAAAATATTGTTTTACTTACTAATAGTATACAACAACTTAGATTGTATTTTTAATAATTGTATTTTGCTGTCAAATCTTTGACAGTTCTCAGTAATTATAACATTATTAAAAATAAGTACACTTTGTAGTAATATAGTATAAATCTATTGATGTACATAATGTGCACGCATATTTAGAAACTCTCATTATCACATCAATATATATACTTAAAACCCTCATTTCACCAATTCAATATATATAACCCTCATTTAACCACATCAATATAATTATATACTCGAGGGCTTAAAACAAACATCAGAAACAACAGATTATATCAAAGTTTAAAGGGACACACGGCAATCTTTTTTTTTTAAACTCGCGGTGTCCCATTAGTTTTTCTACATTACTGGCATTTGTTCAATTATTATTATTAATTATGAGAAGAGTATAAAGAAAACTCTTTTTGCAAATCACTAACTATTGATTATATTGTACCAATAATATATTTTAACCTATGAAAATATAAAAAGATAAATTGAAAACTCAAAATTGTATTGACTTATATGCAAGCAGGTTTAAAGTCAAATGATTCTTTATTACTAAATTGAATCGCCAATTTTAATGCTTGATAAAAACTCAACAAGATTGCCATGTGTCCCTTTAATATCTTATATTAAAATCAGTTGTGGGTATAAAACATTTCATATTCACTTCATCAAATGAAACTCTCAAAATTGATTATTGAGAAAAACGTTTTTTAATAAGTGTTTTTGACATTTTAAAAGGTCGAGACCTTAGTTTAACTGTTGCATGTAAATGATATTGAAACTATATACACGAGGTGTTTTTAAGCTCAATGAATATATGTTTGTTTGCTATTGTCACATTTTACAAACTATTCTGTATTCTATAGATATGACTTGTTGAAGTGTTAAATAAAGCAATCACAATTAAAGTTACATTTTCGAATATTTTAGTTATGATCACATGTAAAACGCTCAATTTAATCATCTAATCAAGATTCTGGGTAAGTGAAAGAAGACAATGTGACACACACTATACATGTATCTATAATGTATCTGCATGGGCGGATCTAAAATGTTCCATTTGTTGGAGGATATGAATTGATAAGTGTTGAAATAGGTATAGCAATGCACTAATGAAGATTGTGGGCAATTGTAACGAAATACAACTCAACTATACATCAACTATACATGCATCTGTGCCCTGTATATGTATCTACAGGGGGCGTATATTAAGGATTTGCAATTTCCTTGTGGCGGGGCCTGGGGGTATTTTGAGGAAATGGGATGCGGGTCCTTTATCTTTACACGTCCCGTAACAATGACATGTTATGTTATATTACATCTAAGTAATTGGTCATTTCATCGTATCGACTTTGGTGTCGATGTTAAGGGGCGTTTTCTTCGTAATCCTCTTTGCGGTGTTGTGTCAAGCTGACGTTTTTTTGAAGAGGCTTTGACTGGTGCAAAACATGGCAATTCTTCAAAACTCTCAAAATGACTTTCCTGCCCAAAGTTATACTCTATCTCATTTGAAGAGTTTTTGAAAAGGCAGTTACTTTCCAAGAAATTGGGAGTTACTGCGTCATGTATCCCAACAGTTTCAAGATACACTATTTGTAAGTGTACAAGTGCACCAAGTCGCTCGATTGCAGATTCAGGCGGTAGCCTTTTTCTTGGGTCATTTGTTCGAAAACCACCTTTTGCAGATTTCACTTCTGTCTTTCCAATTGTCAGTGCTCTGATATCTTGATACGACATTATGGAGCTCTGGTATTTTTTGGGACAGTATATAGTTTTGAAAAGCTGTGTAAAGTATTTCTGGTTTAGTAGAACTTTTGCTCCGTCAAATATAAAGAGGTTTTCCCTGAAGGTTTGATTGTTTATAATGAGGGTCAAGACTTTTTGATGGGAAACCTGGTGTAATTTTGGAACAAAGTCATTCCCTCCGATACAAAGTCCCAAAGCTACTTTAGTTCCGATATTGATGTCCAAATATCTGTTTTCAAAGAGTGTCAGCATGCCTGTAATGTCATAGATGTCCAGTCGCCCTCTTGGCTTCTGTAGCACAACAAAGACAGGGTTCTTGAACTTTTGCTGATCATCCCTTGCCCAAAATCTACTGACAGTGTACAGATATATCGAAACAGCATCTATGTCTCCAGATAAAATAATGCTTACAGCAGTATCACCTTCCTTTAGTTCATCTTTTAAATTGATCAGCCAATCTGCCACTGCCATTTCAGCTTCCCCTTTTCTTTGCTTGATGTCTGGCATGAGCTCTATGCTAGGTGATGATTTGCCTTCTGTTTTGCTGAAGGAGCAAAGAATTGGTGTTGTATATTTCTGACATGTAAACGTGTCTTGACATTGGCAATTTTTGAGATGGAGTTCGCTGTCTACTATCATTTGGAAGCTGTGATTTAATACAAGTTTGTCCATGTTTTGTGCCAAGTAAGTGCTGATAGCCATTTTTCCCTGTGTTGTTTTTGTCACAGCATCTTTATTCAATACATTGTCATTAATAATATTTGAAGATGTTTTCAAATGGTCAACAGACGTTTCTCCTTTGCTTTTCCTCTGTTGCCGTGTTCCTGCCTTAAAATCATCTGGGGTGAAAGAATACTTTTCTTCACATATCACGATTTTGTTCAGGGCGGGCATTTGCTGAAAGAAGCCTGCTAACATTGTTTCAATGTGTTGTAAATATTCCTTTCCCGTTTTTATGTTACCAATCTTGAATTTCACACCAGCAAATTCTACTACACACATCGTCATAGGTGTAGACAGAGATCGAGGTATATATGACTGATTCAGCAGGATAAGTGAATTTGCAGCATCTGTCTTGGTGACTGAATCTCTTCTGCATATCTCAATCAACTCCTTAAGAGCTCGCTGCATTCCAACTGCTTTCATGACTTTTGGTTTAGTGCTGTCCGGCTTGACTATTGCCTGACAAGCATTGTTACTGGATGAAAAGCAGTCTATCAGCTTTGTCTCCTTTGCGACCGATTTCTGTCTGTTCTCTTCCTTCATTTGGCTCTCAGACTTGGCTGTTACGACTTTTGATTTAGTTGTGCGCTTAATGGTTATACCTTTGCTTCGTCTTGCTCGGGATACTAGTTCTGATGGCCCTTTGATATTCTCAGCGGATGGCAAATCAGAGTTAGATAACTGGAACATTTTTTCATTCGCCAAGAAACGCATCAATAAATACTCTCCAGTACCGTTGCTTTGATCTTCTAAAATGCAGGATGGTAGAAGGATAGGTGTTCTCGTGTAAACATTACATGGTGCACTGTTTTCTTCTATAGACAACCCACCCTGGCGTAAAATGAGAGCTGTTGTAGGGAAAATGTGTTGTTCATCAACTTCTGTTATGTCCCACCCTAGATTGTCTTCATCATGCGGTTTACCTTTGCTGTAGGATCTATGATCCCTCGCTTCATTCAATGTGTCCATAAGCGACATTCGACAGGTAACAGATGCCATGTTGGACCCAGAACGAAAACCTTTCAATGCCTCAATATGGTCAAGTTCTCGTTTAGTATCGCACGCAAAATAACGGTTGCTATCTTTAAAGGGCGTGCTGTGCAGTGTATGTTTCATGCATCTATGGAAGAATCCAGCGCTGTAATGCTGGTACAAAAGCTTGACACAATATGGTGCGTAGGAAGTTGCATTATTTACAAAGGAAAATTTCAGGGATTCTTTCACTGCAGCAAGAACCAGCGCATATCCATCTGGACCCCCTAATCTCTCTGCAAAAGCAATGGCTACAACATTGTCACAATGACGCATCATATCAACATGAAGAGCAAAGGTATTATTTTGTTCGGAACCATTCTTGATAAAATCTTCAAACTGGATTGACCAGTTTTCTGCTAATCCAACGGCTTCAACTGTTTCCATATCATTCCAGAAACATTCCTGTTCATCCACTCCAAGTGATTTGGAGAAAACAACCAGAAATGCAAGATGAAAGGACATGGCAATGCGTCTTACATATCTTGTCGCCATATCAATGTGTTGCACAGAAACCAGTTTCCTCCAATCATCTTGATTATCATCTCTCATGAATTTCACAAGTTGAATTAAACCTGCATCCTGATACGCACTGAACAGTATCGTGATCTTAGATTTCCTCAGATGAAGAAGGGGAAATTCTGGGAGGAATGCCTTATATTTCGGATCTAGCCTCATGAGACTCAAAAGGCTCTTTCCTATCTTGTTGTCTGGTCCGCACAAAATGCGATTGACATATTTTCTTGGATCTGCTTCGTAGCCCATTTTCTTCAAAGTGTCGTCAAGAATTTCTCTGATTTTGAATAAATCATCATCTCTGCCAGTTGCTGGGGGAGGGTGTCTACACAACAGGGGCGGGACTTTAAATTTAGAGAAGCCAAATGAAGACAACAAATGCTTAACATCTTGCGCATTTTGCAATGATTTATCTGAATCTAAAATTGACATATGGTCAATAGACTGTTCTAGCTCTAAAAGTTCACCAGACATGTCATTCCCTGACACAATATCAGCTATCGCATTGTCATCATCTCCATCGTCATCTCGATCGTCATCAGATATGTCATCGCTCTCTGCATCATCTATGCTTCCTAGTATGTTCATAAGATCATCATCTTCTTCAAGTTGTTGTTCTCTGTCATCGTTTAAGTCCTTAAAAAAATGTATAGTATTCAATGTACAGTATTCAATGTAAAGTATACAATGTACAGTATACAATGTAAAGTATACAATGTACAGTATACAATGTACAGTATATAATGTACAGTATACAATGTACAGTATACAATGTACAGTATACAATGTAAAGTATATAATGTACAGTATACAATGTACACTATATAATGTACAGCGACACAATGTACAGTATATAATGTACAATATACAATGTATAGTATACAATGTACAGTATACAATGTTAAGTATACAATGTACAGTATACAATGTAAAGTATACAATGTACAGTATATAATGTACAGCGGCACAATGTACAGTATACAATGTATAGTATACAATGTACAGTATACAATGTAAAGTATACAATGTATAGTATACAATGTAAAGTATACAATGTATGGTATACAATGTCGAGTATACAATGTACAGTATACAATGTACAGAGGCACAATGTACAGTATATAATGTACAGCGACACAATGTACAATATACAATGTACAGTATACAATGTACAGTATACAATGTACAGTATATAATGTACAGTATACAATGTACAGTATACAATGTACAGTATACAATGTAAAGTATATAATGTACAGTATACAATGTACACTATATAATGTACAGCGACACAATGTACAGTATATAATGTACAATATACAATGTATAGTATACAATGTACAGTATACAATGTTAAGTATACAATGTACAGTATACAATGTACATATACAATGTACAGTATATAATGTACAGCGGCACAATGTACAGTATACAATGTATAGTATACAATGTACAGTATACAATGTAAAGTATACAATGTATAGTATACAATGTACATATACAATGTAAAGTATACAATGTATGGTATACAATGTAAAGTATACAATGTACAGTATACAATGTACAGAGGCACAATGTACAGTATATAATGTACAGCGACACAATGTACAATATACAATGTACAGTATACAATGTACAGTATACAATGTACAGTATATAATGTACAGCGGCATAATTTACAGTATACAATTTACAGTGTACAATGTACAGTATACAATGTACAGTATACAATGCACAGTATACAATGTAAAGTATACAATGTACAATATACAATGTACAGTAAACAATGTAAAGTATACAATGTACATATACAATGTTAAGTATACAATGTACGGCGGCACAATGTACAGTATACAATGTACAGTATTTAATGTACAGTATACAATGTATAGTATACAATGTACAATATACAATGTATAGTATACAACGTACAGTATACAATGTACAGTGGCACAATGTACAGTATACAGAATACAATGTACAGTATACAATGCACAGTATACAATGTACAGTATACAATGAACATTAATGTACATGGCATACTGGACAGCGTATAGTCAAATTTACGAGTACGAATACATCGACAGTCTTAATATTTTTTGACTGAATCACTATCAAAATATTGTTATTTAACGTTGACTACGTTGGATAGGTAACCTATGTTTTAACGGGTTGTTATATCGCAAATTAGATGCGGTGTTGAGGTATTTTTTATTGCTGTGTGTTGGTTATTGTGTATAGTTTCAATTTTGACTCCATTTAATATTAAACAACGTAAATAGACAATATACCTCTAAGACCTCTAAGACAGGGTTCTGTCCATCACTGGGTCGTGCTTGATCTTCAAACTGTGCTGGGCTACTTGTATCACTATCAACATTAACTAGTATGTCATCTGGAAAAAACAAGAACATTTATTTGAATATTCATGTATTTTCAACAGTCGTCATGATGTTGTGCTGTAATAAATTTAGACGATAACTCATTTGCTGGTATAGAACCTATAATTGAAGGGACACGAAACATTCTTGATATTTTCCTGTAAGTTTTTCAACATAAAATGCTTATTTGCAAATAATTATAGTTATAATTTAAACGATTCAAAGCAAATTATCTTTGCATATTGTTTACTGTTGCACCAATAATATATCTAAAGCTAACGTAACCAAATATTACCTGTCAATTTGGTCCATAGAAGTGAGTTACCCCAGGTCATCAGACGAAAGAACTGTCTGTGAAAATGTTCTTCGTTTGGAGTTAACTTGAGCAATGTCCTACTGATGTCTGCCTTGCCAAGCTCCTCTGGATGCTTACAGAGGCAGTATTCTGAACCATCGCATTCAGAAAGATGCCACTCGCTGGTTATGCTGGAGTCAGTTGGTAATCCTTGCAATGTAATAGGAAGTGTACATAACTGTTTCGTTCTACACTCTCCAGGATTTGGATCGGCCAAATATTTTAGACGAACAAGGTTGTCAAGCATTAATATAGCATGACAGTCACGAAGACAGATAACTTCTTTTCTTTTGCCATACATAGTATCATACTGTAACTGGTGTTCTTTAAGATATGTATTGTAATAACACATATCATCATCAGCTTTTTTCTTGAGGTTTGTTTCAGCATAGGAAAGGCTAGATGTAGTACCTGCAGTTGACGTTATATCAAATACAGAGCTTATGCTTTTATATTCTACAAGCAGCTCATTTGTATGAGCTTGCTGGAATATTCCGATGAAGTTCTTATTGAATATATTCAGAAGGTTGTCGTATGCACGGAATAACTTTTCGAGTTTATGTCCTAGAAATGATTCTTTGTCGTTGGTTTTCTTTAAACTCCTTTTGTTAATAAAAACTTCTAACAGTAGTTGTGTTTCAATTGGAACCTCTACGAACCACTCGTGAAAAATGTCAAATTGCTGAAGTGAGAGAGGCTTAATATGTGTGGATTTGTAACACGAATCACAAAGACTTGCTTCCCCAAATTCACCATCATTTTCAGCACGTTCCTCTTCTGCCTTCCATTTGTATAATATGCCATCTAAATTATTTGTCTCAATTTCATCACGCAGATGAAACCTGGCTGGGTATTGCCCATTTAAAAAACGGTTTTAGGCTCTCTTCAAGTAGAATGTACGCATATTCAATGTGTACATTATGTTTTCGCACAACATAATAATATGCTCTTTTGAATAAATCTGTAACATCATATTCTAAATTTGGTGTCGTTACCGCAATCACTATTTGAATGGTATTCTGTATTTTTGAGTTTATGGTATCAAATGAAATCACCGACAGCACCGTTTCATTACAATACTGTTGCAAAAGGGAAAGAAGTTCTTCATCCAAAATGTACGGAATGTGTTTTTTGGCTGCATTTATTTCTACCCTGTTAATTGCCTCAGCAGATGATATTCTTTGGACCTCTCCTTCACCTCACTGCAAGCTATCGTCAACCACTTTTCACTACATTCTTTAAAAGACAATATGTCTTGAAATTTTGAAAATTTTAATGCAATAATTTCTTCAAAATCATAAGACAGATAGTCATCGGACTTGGAAAAATGATTCTCAAACCAGCATATCTTTTTCCATTCATCATTTGTAAAGTGTGGTTTGTGTTCAACAACTAAGGTCTTTATGTTTGCTTCATCAAATACCAATTTTTGGATATGAAATTCAATAATATAAAACTGTTTTTAGCTAAGAGCTTGTACAGTTCAAAAGATGAAGAAACATCTTCAGTTTCACGTTCAGTTAAAAGCTCACATTGCACTTTATTTACAATAAGTCTGCATGCTTCTAATGAGTCTGCATTATGAAAACAATATCTCAATACTGATCTAACTTGAATTGCTTGCACGCCATTTACTGTTTTAATTCCTCCCTTGTAACTTTGTAATGCACGCTTCACATTCGAAGTCTTGGTCTGTGGATTTTTATTTTTAAGAAATGTAAAAAATACATCAAATGATATATATCTTTCCTCTGAGAATTCTCCCTCTCCTTTAAATATGTTAAATAGCGTAGAAAACTTCATAACCTAGCCGAACCTGAAATAAACATTAGTTATATATGTAAATAAATGTATACTATTTAGACTTAAAGGTATAAACGGCACAATTGCCGTATTTAAATTAAATTAGTTCAATTAATGAAATCACTTAAATTAGCACCTGTCTTTATTAATCCAGACTAAGGATTATGTTGACTTTGAACTTGCTTGCATGTTTTTAAATAAAAAGGTAATAACATATGCAGTTTCACTTTTTGTTATATTTCCACGAGAAATATGTAAACTAAGGAAGATGAGGATGTAGATTAAAAAACATCAAGATTGGCATGTCCCCCTTTAAACTGCTTGTATATAATCAAATAAAAAGTAATATAATTGTCTTCCTTAAATATAAGTGATATGCAAAATGATATGTATTCAAACAAAAGTTGTTTTGAACGATTCAAACAATATAATCATTAATCCGTTATGTAGAAAACTTAACGGGAGACCGCGAGTTTGTAAAAGTTCAATATTGCCGTGTATTCCTTTAATGGCATTCATTTAGTAAGAATAAAAAGACAAAAAATACCGTATCAATGTACAACAAGTCTTTAACATCTATCTTAAAAGCAAGACAATTGATTAATCCGATAGATTCTCCGCTAACAATAGTTATTGTGACTTATTCTTACTTATTCTTTTCTTGTGATCTTTTATAAAATTATAATTTTATGACAATTATATAAAAATGAATTCTGTAATGAATATACATAGTGGTTAACAAAAAAATGATTACAAGTAGAAATAAAAACAACACTTACCCATATGTGTATGTGTAGACTCATCATTATGTGAACACTAAATATGAACGAAAACACAAATGTATGCTTTATAACATCTTGTAACTTGTTGTCAGAGATGTAACTATTCTCCTCAGACCTCTGGTTTCATAATCAAGTCTCAGTATCATCTCATAACACACTCAACTCTGTGGATGCTTATCAGTGAGCAGTAATAAAACATGGTTGGGCAATGTTGACCGGCAATTTATCATGGTCATTAAAAAGTGTTTAATCTGGACAACCTGCTGGGGGAATAACAGTACTGGTAATGTTTATGATAGCAATGACTTTCTGGGTTTTTTGGTCTGATCTGTACCTTGTACGTAGGACTGATTGGGCCGGGTGCTTAATTTACAATTTATTTTTAATTGTATATGCACATGTCACAATAAACTATTTACTTACTTACTTGCTCGCACGTTTTCTATTTGTTATAACAAAAAGTTTCCATATTACTATGTTTTATTAGTGTGTGTGCCTGTTTTGTGCCTTTTGGTTCAACATTAATATTACATACGTTTCTGGCATAGAAATTTGTTGTCATTAAAGTAATGTTATCAATACAAGGTTTTTCGTATATGTATGCTAACAGGGGCTTGTTGATCATGGGATCTTAATTACAGCACATATAGACTAATTTTGTGGACAAACGGCCTAATAGAACGCTGTTTTTTTTGTTGTTGTTTTTGTGTTTTTTTATAACTTTAGACATTTAAATTATACTCAAAAAAAAAAGAAACGGAAGTTGTTTTAGTACTTTTAAAGATATCCGGAGCTACACAAAATGCTATGGCTCAGATATTTCCATTTTATTTAGGCAAAAGGTGCGAATTTCAACCAATATCGATGAAAACTGGAATAAAAGTAAAGATAAGCGAGTTAGCACACCTTAGACTATATTAAAATATCTAAAACAACTGACGAACCGCCAGTTCCTTCATAACTGCCGAGTGTTATCAAGGCATATTGCTAAGACTGGTTTCATACCTTAGACACCGTACTTGTAGAGCGTAGGGACTTTCCTTTATGGTAGTAAACTGTGAATGCTCTGTATTACCAGAACAAAACTTATCAACACTTAACGGGTGGAACGGTCGTGTCGAAATAAAGAGCGTACGCCTTTGTTCACTATATCGACAACAGTTAAATAAGTAGTGTTCGACGTCCTCTCTTTGATCTCCACAGTCACAACGTGATGATAAGAGCAAATGATTTAAATACAAAGAAATATAAAAAGATCGGACAGGGAAAGTAGCATTCAAGGAGGACAGTCAACCACAAAACACAGAAACAAACATGCAAACAGACAAACACGAAGGCAAAAGTAATAATAAAAGTAAACGACATCACAAACACAAAAGGGTTGACAATAGGGCTACCGCCTTGGAACGGTCAGTGCAAAGTAGACCACTGGGGGTTTAAACCGGTTCTAGGGTGCACCAAACCTCACACTTACCCTACTGTCATCCCATTAAAACAGGACAGTGTAAATAAAGAAATCCCCGCCATGATCTAATCTCTAACCAACAAGGCAGCATCAATAGGCAATATAAGTAAAACACAAATATGCTCGTGTAAATATAATACAAAAAAAACAATAGCCTAGAAAGCCACAATGAAGGTACTCAATGACTTGGCAGAAGAGAATAAACCATTAAGGGCACGACAAGAAAGATCATAGACAAACATAAAACGCCACCGTCCCAATGGGCTTTAGGTAGGCGTCATCATAGGGTCCACAGCCTGTCCGGTCATCGTACAATTAAAGAGGAAAGCATAGTGGCGAACTGTAAAAGGGTTCACCACCAAGCATGCAGTACGTTGCAAAATGATAGGGTCATAACCTCTTTTGATAAACTTTTTAACAAGTTTAACAAAGATAGTATGAAAGTGATCATGACCAAGAATCTTACGAAGTTTATAAATCACATCACCATAGAAGTCCGGTTGTGATAGTCCTTGTCGCAGAAGAGTCCTTAAATTACTTTTATATTTGGAAAGAAGATCAGGATTACGATAATAAAATTTTGCAAAGGTTTTACGAAGTTTATGGTAACGGTAACCCTGATTGAGTGGCTTTTTAGTTATACAAAGATTACGAATATTAAAGTCCTCAACTCGAGTACAAGCTCTTGAAAAACGAATAAGTTGAGACATATACACCCCATAAGAAGTTGCTCGGGGAACATCCCCATCCAAGTGGGGGTAATTAACAATGTCAAAATTAAAATCATCTCTCTTGCAATAGATTTTGCTAATTATTTCACCGTTTTCAATCGAGAGATCTAAATCAAGAAAAGAAGCGTTATTATCAGATATATTAGCTTTATTAAGCTGAAAGCCATGATTTAGATCGCTACATGCATCATGAATGATTGAAAGATATCTTGAGCCACATAAGTAGTATTGTGGAAGAGTGGGGCATTGGAACGTCCTAAGAAGAGAGCTTTTAAATGTGTTTTATGATAGTGATTCCTTAATATGTATGGGTAAATTATTCCAAAGGCTTAGCGATGATGGTATGCTTTTGAAAATAAATCTGTTCTCCTTATTGGAGTGACATAGTCATTCGAGTTTCTTAAATTGTAATCGTTTACATCTCTGACGAAGGGCGGAAATAATTGAGCTATTGAATTTGGTAACATACTGTTTTTTGGTTTATATACGGTGATAAGTTTTTGAAAAACACGTCTGTCTGCTAACCAATTTCAGCAATTAACTTATTAATTGAAACGGACCTAGTTAATCCTGTAACAATTCTTACAGCTTCATATTGTAACTTTTCTAAAGACTTTTTCTTCATAAACCGTCTGTGCAGCCATCCCAAACAATAGACTCTAATATCGGTCGCATATATAGGAAATATATATTTGGTTCATTGTTTTCCGTCCAATTTTATATTTAAGGAATCTCATCAACCTAAAACCTTTGATGCTGACGATATTATTGATGTGTTCATGCCATTTGCCATCATTACTTAAAGTTAATCCCAAATGTTTGGGATGTTATAAATTTGGTTTTCGAACATTTTTCGATGCTGATATGAATAATACTTCAGTTTTGTTTGGATTAAACGTAACTAACCATGTTTTAGCCCATTCTGACATTATGTGTAAATCATGATTTAAGATACCTTCTGTATCATCTATATTTTGATGTCGAAACTGAAAGCGAGCTGTCGACAGCAAATAGTCTAGCATAATATCAGCAATGTCATTTATATATATTAAAAAGAAAAGAGGCCTAAGAACAGATCCTTGAGGCACACCGGCTAAAGTTAATTTCTAATCTGATTTAGCAGTATTTATAAGAACTCTTTGAGGTCGATTAGAAAGATAATCTGCGATCCATAGCAACAGTTTGCCATCTATACCATTTCGTTTGAGCTTAAATAGTAGTGCTTTTCGCCAAACGCGATCAAATGCTTTGGAAATATCGGCAAAGGCTATACACATGAGTTGTTTCGCATCGATTGTTTGACAAATATGATGGTAAATATCTAGGAGTTGATAAACTGTAGAATGACCTGTTCGAAATCCGAACTGATTCGCAATGAGTAAATCATTGCAAATTAAATAATTAAAAATATGTTTAAAAATTATTCGATCCATAATCTTTTCTACACAACTTAGTAATGCAATTGGTTTGTAATTACTGGGCGAGTTTGAATCGCCTGCTTTGAACAATGGTATAACAGTAGCAGTTTTCCATAAATCGGGATATAAGCCTTCATTTAAAGAACGGTTAAATAGTATAGACAATGGTTTTGATATAATAAAAACGGTTTCCTTAAGCATTCTTTGACTTATTTCATCCTCTCCACTAGCTTTGTTACTACGAAAATATTAATGATATCAATGATTTCTGATTCTTGAATTACAATCTCATCTAGTTTTGAATTAGTTACTGCGGTAATTGAGCATTTGTTTCATCAACAGAGGAAATGGAAGCAAAATAATCATTTAAGCAATGTACCTTTTCTTTCTCTGTGAATAAATATACAATGTCTCCATTATCTAATTTAGATGCCAGAGGTGGAACAACTTCGGAGTTTGTATTCGTCTTCATTTAATGTTTCAATAATTTCCAATATTTACGCTGATCACCTATATTTGCTTCATATATTATATCTTCGAGATTACTAAAGAAGTTTTCTCTTGCATGTTTTTTTTTAAATTATTAACTTTGTTTCTCAATGATTTATATAAATTCCAGTTCTCAGGTATATTAGTACGGACAGCCTTCTGTTTTTGACGATCTGTGTCTTGAAACTCGCCTTAATTCCGAGTCATACCACGGTTTATCATTAGGCCTAATAGCAACAAGTTTTGATGGAATACATAATTTAACAAGCTCTATAAACGAATTTGTAAAAGTCTTACACGCTTCATGGACAGATCCATGTATTAAGATGCTCTAGTCATAAGATGTTATAAGAGCGTTAAGTTTGGCAAAATCAGCCTTTTTATAGAGCCACACACGTCTTTTGTATGTGCAATTTGTTTCATATGTTAATGGAATAAATATATGTGTATTATAGTTATCACTGATTTCACTAGGTGTTTTTATTACACCAGAGTTTATAAAGTCAATCGGTATAACAATAGGATCTAATAAGGTCGACGACAGATCAGAAACGCGCGTTGGTTGTTCATCTATAACATTTTTCAGATAATTAATGAGTATTATATCTTTCAGATAGTGGTTAGCTGGATTTAATTGTTCTGCGTTAATATCCCCAACCATAACTATATTGTTGCAAGTATCAAGAGATTTTTCAATGCACATTATTAAATCTTCCCAAAAACTAATAGGCGTCTCGGTCATTTATTTCTATCCAAAGTGTATCCTGTATTGCATTTTCAAGATCAGTTATTCGCCGCGAATATATGTTTTCCGATATATAAACAAGTATACCACCAGAATGTGCTGTTTTGTCTTTTCTATACATAGTTGAAAAACCATCAATTTGCAAGGAGTCCATTAAAATGTTTTCAAATAAATGTGTTTCGGTAAAACATAGTATATCAAAATCAGTTAAATTGTCCTTAATATAATTCATTTTATTGCGAATACTTCTGATGTTTAAGTGTAGAATGGAAAGACTAGGGCTGACAGATTGCGAATTGAGTCCCAGGTTTTGCTCAACATCGTTCGACATAATGACTAATAATGTCATAACTAACGAGAATTGTGTGTTAAGAATACTGTCAGAGGCATGAACGATAACTGCCTTACAAACAGATGACCGGTATCCAAGCAATTTCATGATAAATTGAAAAATGAATAAATCTTCAGTATACATTACCACCAAAATAAGTCACGACGTGAACCTACCTTACTTCTACCAGATCTCGTCATACGGTAATGAAATACATATGTATATGCAGTGTTATATTAAAGTGGACTCACCGGTTCGTTTTACCTTCGATTTAAACCTTTTCACGCATCTGGCTCCGTAATGGATAGTTCCGACATTCAGATTCTAGCTCGATCGAAGGTTTAATTGGCTCAAATCTCTTGTGGATATAAGTTTGATTGTCAGATCGGAACTATGTATTGGAATTTAATACCCATACTTATACGACTGCTCGATCAAAAGGGTTTGTATGAACAACCGCGCTATTAATTATTAATATATGATCAATTCTTAAACAAAAAACTGTAAACAAGCAAGGGTTTACGCAAGCGTAAATTATCGGCCTTGAGATAATAATATAAGAGTGCACGGTGTTATAAGAACAGATATGTCATTGATTATCCGTGACGGGGGATGTTGTTTGTGTTCTGATCATAAATTATGTTGTGTTTGTAAAACAACTGAAGGGTTTGGTAACGGAAATAAATGTGTTCTGCTATTTTCGTTTCTAAGAATTTATCCCGAACTCACGTTATTCCAGTAAGATACACTCCATGACACACTCAGCTAGAGTTACAAGGGATGCTATCTTGCTGAAATGACATCGATATCTTGCTGAAATAACGTGAGGTAGGGATAATTCTTAAGAATGGTAACACGGTTGAACATATCCCGGTATTAAAATGTGTGACTTTCGTTTCCATCATGTTTATGAATTTTGAGACAGTCCGTTTTTGCATTTCATAATTAATATCCTTCAATTTCAAAATAAGCGCTTATTATTATAAATTACTTTCCAATACAATTTAACACGCATACAATGTACTGGTGCGTTTTCATTGACCACCAGTATATCTAGCTATAGGATATTTAAATAAGTTGAAACATAAGATAGGCCGGAGAAGCAAACACTCTCTGTTCGAACGCGCTATCCATGTAATAACGAGGAATTAATGTCTTAAATGTATTGCATTTTATACGGGTACGATTTGAATAATACATATACTTAGAAAACAATGTTAAAGGATAATAAACCGAGAACGAAATGTAAAACACATTTAACTGAGATCAAATTGGTGTCATAGTTGTTTTTTTAATTTTTTATTTCGGCTTTAAATATAAACTAATTTTTTTTTAAATAGTATAGTACGCAATGGAATTGCGAAACTATTATCTTATAAACGCTCGTTTATGGTTGTGGCAGTATGTATTTATGTATCGTCGCCTTTAACAATATTACCAGTCATATCTCGACGGTGTCTACTTGTAGAAGTAAGTGAGCTCATTGCTCAGTTAAAAGTGTCATTACGTGTTGATCCTGTGTGATACCGTAGTCGAAACTAACATGTGTACTTTTTTTACGTAGAACACCGCTTAAGTCGGTGCTAGGGGAATGATGGATGTAACATCTTATATTATCTCTCATGACCCATAGGAAGGGAAGGCAGAGTGGTAGAACCTCCCAAATGTATGTTCCTTTTATCATTTTTTGTTCATGCTCATTAAAGGTCTTTATCTCCAGCGTAAATGGAATGACTACAATAGAAATTGGAGCAACTCTGCAGTTCAGGGTGAGAGGGTTCTAGGCTCGTTATCCATATTTTTTTCTCTACATGGAGGATGAGCCTGGCATGTTCATTCCTGTTAGGCGCCATATAACCTTTCATGTGTTGGTGCGCCTTAAAACTCCAATTCAATCAATCTCTCATGAACAGAATGAAGCAAAACGAGTATTATCCTGTTCTGTCTTGATAGTGTTCGTTGCTTCCGATCTTATCCTTTCCAGTATTTATTTATAGTGCTACCACACTGAAATTCCAATCAGTAGACATATGCTATTTTAATGCGCCCAGTTACATTAAACTGACACGGAACAGGTCATCACTATCATTACCCGTTATGTGATAAACGTCAAGCAATGCATTTAATATATTTTGGTGTGACCTGACTACGACCTTTCGCGTGCAAATCGATTATTCTACCGCTAAGTCACCGCTGCGGAAATTCCAGATTAGTAAAATGTATTTGTTTAATGAAGCGAAGTGCACAAATCTTCATTAGTGTCTCATGGATACTGATTGAAATCTGTTAGAAAAATGTATCAACTATGAACGCATTTATCCCAAGTTGCAATGCATATGAGCGTGGTCAATGTAGAAAGTCAAATAAGATTTCGATGCCTTGTTATATCTCATAAAATCTACTGTAACAATTCAGACATTCACCAATATTAACAGATGTATATACCTATAATATGACCACATACATCTCTCCGGGATTATTTCGTCATAGAGGCAATCCCGACAAGTACAGCAATGGGAGTAAAACTTTGGTTACCATAAAATATCTTAAATAACAGTTGGCAAAATACTTCAAAAGGCGATGTCCTTGAAAAGCTTTAAGGAGAAATCAGAATTAGGTTACTTTTATAAATCCTATTTCGAAACTCTATAGAGCACTCTTACAATAATAGTTCGTGACATTAAAACAGCATAAAACCGTCAGTTTGTTGGAATTTCTAAATTAGTATTCAAAATCTGAAAAAGAAAATCAATTATGCGACAACTAAAAATACTTGTGGAAATTAATGCAAGTACGATTGTCAATGAACATTATCTGTTGGGATTTCAAAGATTTAATAGGTGGTAAACTAAATATATTTTAAGTTGTATTACTAAGAACTAGCATATGAATAGTCTAAAACAGTTAAAAGGCATTACGCGGTCCGAGTATTAACTTTCATACCCCATCCAACCCCTTCTCAAAGCAGCAAAAACGGGGTTGGCTGGTGTATGAAATAAAACCTTAATCTCTGCTTAAAAGGTTTGCATATTGTAAATTAAAACATTTAATAGGTAATTTTAAACAGGTTATCGTATTTTATCAGTAAAACATGTTTTTAAATGTGTTTTATTGTCGAAATTTCCGTTATAAAATACTGCTAATATAAGCTTTCCCATCGCTTAATGGAATTAAGGCGGGAACACGTAATGGACACGATGCGGGTAATTCTTATTCCCACTATATACCTTGAAACTTCCACATGATTAAACCAGGTCACTGAATTAAAACATTACAATGGCATTGACGTAAGACAGTGTAAATAGTATATTACAGGCAGAGAATATTAGAAAACTAAGGTTAATACATTAAAAGTTGCATTTTGCCAAACGCATAAAAGAGACACGTACACTGTGGATCGTGACTTAAACATGAACAACGCATATCTAGATACCTGCAAGAGATACATACTCTAGTATATCAACCATCAGGCGTAATACATGCTGACTTACTAGACTAGAACTATTGACGTTGTATTTGTAACTAAACAACTATCATATCAACCATAAGGAGTATTGCATTCTAACTTACTAGGCTAGAACCATTCACGTTGTATTTGCAACTAAACACACTAGTCGCTTTAAAAAGGGTGTCGATTTACACCAAACACCATTGTTTTTGATATACAATACGACACAATATCGACTGACATAATAACATTACACCAGATTCACACACATTCATCCTACAAGGGACTAGCACATAGCTTATCTTCACGACCTAACAAACGTGTGTTTAAATCCACCATTATGATAAAGTAATAGTCCGAAGATACATAATGAATCTTTTCAAATTAGATACCACGAAAAGCGCGCTGCACGGGATTTGCGGACACTGTGTTACGCCCACTGGTCGATAAATCTATATAACTATTATTTACTTTTAAAGAGTACTGAATTATTTCGGCACAATTTATATTACTTTATTGAATACATATTTAGCTGATGTAGAGTTTATGTTACAATCTGAAAATAATAATATGTATATGTTCATACATAACATATATATTGAGTAATTACTTTAACATGTTAGATTAGTATATATAGACAGGAATATCATATCATGTCAGCCACCACCTATACCATTGTTTTCAAATATATTAGTATTTGTATTATCGTTATTATTATTATTATTATTATTATTATTAATATCTGCAATTTGTAAGTAGTATACTTATACATTGAATAGACATCTACCCACTTCATTGCTAGATAGTTTGTACATATATATAGTCGTTTTCTGATGTATACATGTTTTTGTTTTTTCCAATGTGATGATTTGTCGCCATTCATATGTAAATGTATTTTGTAACATGTTGCTTATGCTGTTCATATATGTGAACCTAAGTGAAATAAAGAAGTTGAAGTTGAAGTTGAAGAGTTTGCAAGTGAACGAAACGTTGTCTATCAGCATAATATCCACACCGTCCATCAACCGCTATACGTATCTTTGAAACAATGCAGGCAACAAACAACATTCTATACGATTTAATCTATGCCGTGTATACAGCCCGTCATGGTGACGCTGACAAGTTAACAAATGACAAGTTAACAAATGGTGAAGACTTTCTTTAAAACATGCACATTATACCAAAAAAGTCGATACGAAATCGTAAAAAAAGTATGAAAGGAGAAATTGGTAAACATCGGTGCAGTTATTAATGTGGTTTATCGTTTCTTTTCTAAGACAATGAATTTACAGAACAGTATTGATAAGTGTTTTCTAAAATTAAAGACCGTGTTTGTCATAGTGGAATTATGTATTCTTTGAAATTCATGGTTATAACACTTTTATACACTCTGTTATTAAACATGTTAACACTTTATCTTTAACTTACTGTAACTTACTGTTCCGAGGCCAGTGGTAAGCCTGTGACTTTTGGCGGCCCATCTCTTATGGCTTCTGGAGGCCCATCTCTTATCAAAAGAGGTTATAACCCTTTCACTATGCTTTCCTCTTTGATTGTGCGATGACAGGACAAATTGTGGACCCTTGTGAGGAGGTCTATCTTAATCCCCAAAGGGCTGTAGCGTTTGATATTTGTCTTAAATATTGTCTTGTCGTACCCTTCATGGTTTGTTCTCTTATTACTCCGGCGTTTGCCAGGTCATTGAGTATTAATATTCTGGCTTTCATAACGGTTGTTTTGTATTCATATAATTATACATCATCATCTATGTATTATACTTGTATTGCCTATTAATAGGGTAAGAGTGAGTTTTGCTTAATGCTACAGTAGAAATGCACTGATGTGGGATAAGTTTGCACTATACTGTTCTGCTCAGTGCTCCTGTGTATAATTACAGAATTGCAATCATAATATATCTCTTTCAAGTTCCTCTGATTACTATCTAACGACCTATCCATATGTTTCTGGTTGATTTATTTATTGGTCAGTCAATATTATATTTCTAGTGAGTTATATGCGTGATCGGCAACATTTTTATTTCATAGTTTGTTCAATTTCAATGTCTCACTACATACTTCGATTGTGTTCTGTTGGCTATTATGAATAAAGTCCACTTTTTAATTCTGAATGAGGCCTTTCCAGGCGAACAGTAAATTGGGAAAATACAGTTTGTCGCTCACAAAAATGCACGAAAACGAATATGTGGCCCAGGTTGAAGTTTAAATGGTAATTGTGGCAAGAAAAGCACACTATTTTTGTTTTCACTGCAGAGTTTCCTCTTTGACACACACAAAGATATCATATTTTGCTGCCAGTGTCGTCTAATTGCTGTTCATTAAAATCTCACACTATGTTCTTCTAAAAAGGTATCCATGAGAAATTAAAAAAATACCTAAATCGGAAGAACACTAGTTTTTTTAAACCGCAAAATTCGTGATACAGTGACATGCAAGGGAGATAACTGTGTAGTTAGGCCGTCAATAAACAGCTCTCTTAGGGGATGACACTCACAAGTATATATGTGGTTAGCTCGAATATATATATAAATATATATACACGCTGATGATGAAGACTGCTAGGTTGAAAGCTATTGCAAAAAAGAAAGATTTTGTTATTTATATATATATATATATTTTACATTTTCCTCATTTTTCTACATGCAAGTAGGTGGATCAGCAACATCCGACCCAAACAGCTTTTTCAAAACATACTCAACGTATGGTTTATGTATGAATTTTGATAAAACTAAGATAGGTCTTTCAAAACAAGTAAGCACAAATATAGCTTCTTATATTAGGGAACTCAGTACAGCGCTTAAAGCTATAAGGTAGGTCTGTGGAAAATGAAATGGTGTAGTAGGTCCAACATTGACATAGCGCCTCGCCCAATAGCAGACGTGTTAGCCCACTCGGCCATCTAGTCAACCTAAACATATTGATTTCGGAAACCAGGTGATACAAACGCTTTACTCATGAACATGTCGGATATCTTCGGGCTTTTCCGTCAAATAACGACAACCATGGCGTATTTTGATAAGATAGAGGATTCACATTACATGAGTATAACCTCACCATAGAATGACGTCATCTCAATACTGATACAATGCATTCAAAATATAATTATTTATTATTTGAGATAATAAAAATTCATAATAACGAACTTTCTTTAACGTAGGATCTATAAGATACAAGTACAAACATTAAATATTATATGTGGAGAAAATGTTGTACCAACCACTTACCAACGGATTCGAACCCGCAGTCCTGGACACCAACATCGACACAGCGCCTCGCCCAATAGCAGACTCGACAACTCAGTCCACCTAAAGAAATGATTTCGGAATAGAGTGAGAGAGAGAGAGAGAGAGAGAGAGAGAGAGAGAGAGAGAGAGATGGAGAGAGAAAGAGAGAGAGAGAGAGAGAGAGAGATAGAGCGATGATGTTTGAATTTGTTGGACATAGTATTACATTTCTAAATGTGAAAGATAATGATTTGTCAGGGAGAGAAAATAAATTCATAATCCGTCATATTTGTAACTCACTCGGAACAAAAACATAATTAACTGTGGAGTTGGATTATCAGATAAATAAAGTGATTTGGACTTTTTCGGTTTATGTTATGTATTACATAGACTAGTTTAACATGTAACACATACATTAATTGGGATACCAATATTGTAAGAAAATGATTCGGTGCTCCCTTGAACCTGGGTTAAACACCCAACAGCATTTTTGCCACTGACCGTTTCCAGTGCAGTACCTTTAATATAAATTCGTTTATGTTTGCGGTGATGCATGCCTCTATGCATCTTTATAATAGTTGTTTGTTTTGAATGCATGTTTAGGTTGGCTGTGTTCTGTGAATTCTACATTTCCTGTTCTCTGAATGCTACATTATGATTTTCTGTTTTGTGAAAGTCATGTTGGATTATACGGAAATTCTTCTACAATCTAAACCACCAATCATTACGTGGTCCGAGTATTAACTTTCATACCCCTTCCAATTCCTTCTCCAAGAAGAGAAAACTGGGCTGGCTGGGGTATGAAATAAAACCTTAATTTAGGCTTAAAACGTTTGTATATTGTAAAAATAAAAAGATTTAATAGGTAATTTTAAATAGGTAATCGCATTTTCTTAGTAATGTTTTTTTTAAATGTGTTTTATTGTCGAAATATCCGTTATAAAATCCTACTAATATAAGCTTTCTCATCGCTTAATGGAATTAAGGCTGGACTAAATAATGATATCTCCATTAATTGATCATCTTCTTGCCACTTTGACATTTTTCAAAGTGTGTTCAAATTGCTAAAATCTGCCTTGATGACAAGTCGCATTTATATTTCATTTTTAGTATTATATAATTCGCATAAGAGCCACTACCATGATATATTACAAATATTAATACAGGTTGATAGTTGAAGGTATATGAAAGATATGTATTATTCGACTGTAGCATAAATATATTAAATGCATATCGTTCATGTCAAAACACACACCAATATGTCTCGATTTCGCGTTTTACATGCAATAAATACTGAAAAGGTGATCCCTTTGAAGCAACAAACACAAACAAGAGACAAAAGTAGCAGACTTTTCGTTCCTTATGTTTGTTGTCGTTTCCTTTTTATTTACACTGTCATGTCTATTTGACAGGATAATAGCGAGGTTTATATATGTGTTTTACTAATATTGCCTATTGAGGCTGCCTTGTTGGTTAGAGATTAGATCATGGAGGGGATTTCTTTATTTATACTGTCCTGTTTTAATGGGATGAAGTAGGGTAAGTGTGAGGTTTGGTGCACTTTAGAACTGGTTTAAACCCCAAGTGACCTACTTTGCCACTGACCGTTCCAAGGCGTTAGCCCTATTGTCAACCTTTTGTGTTTGTGATGTCGTTTGCATTGAATATTACTTTTGCCTTCTTGTTTGTCTGTTTGCGTGTTTGTTTCTGTGTTTTGTGGTTGACTGTCCTCCTTGAATGCTACTTTCCATCTTCGATCTTTTTATATTTCTTTGTGTACACATACAATCGATTTAAGATAAGCAGTTACCCATATTTCCTACAAACTGTTCCAAGTTTGTCTTCACCCTCTTTTTGTCGTGTATTGTGCTTTTACGGTGCCACTGCTTTTGGCTACTGTGGTTTCTATGAGACCATATGTTTGTCATTTTGAAGTAGAATTCATTCTGCTTAAGCCGTTGCAAGTGTGCGTCAAATGTTTTGCTTCTCATGACCTGACTAATTAAACAGAGTCTGTTTTGGCTAACAATACTGTGAGTTTCAACCACATATTCTGTTTACGTTTTAGGGTCACATAATACCTCGTTTACGATCACTGAAATAAGTGACATCCATACTCGCTCCAGTAAAACGAATTGAAAAAGTATACGGTCTTTAGGATGTGTGACAAAGCACGTTTAATCCACTTGTGAATAACGGCTATTGCAGTGTAAGGCGCGTATTTCTTTTGTACAAGTAAAACGCATATTTACTGATGGAAAGTTAAATCAAATGTGACCTTTATTTGTTTGATCTTTAATTTGTATTTTCATTTAATAGATCTGTATCCATATTGAGATAAACACATACATTTTTGTTTGCTTTCCTTCGATAGAAGATATAAAAGCAACTAAAATGTTTTTGCTTAATTAATGCTCGAAACAGCAATAGTGATGAAAGGCAAAGTGTATTGCCACTGTATGAAACAATTCAAAATAATAAATCGACTGCACACGATATGATACTTGTTCTATTGCTTTTCGTGCAATCAAACGTTTTGTTCAAAATAATCACGTACTTGGCATTTGCAACAAATTGCTTTAAAATCAAATTCTTCTAAAGCAACCTGAAAATCATTCTGAAGACAAAATGCAGTACGTATAAATTAGATTAGAATCAGCGTTATATATATACTGATAGAAAATCTCTATAGAAGATGAAATGAGTCTGATGTTTTGCTTAAAAGATGTCGTACATAATAAGTTTTTTCTTCATATAGACTTGTGCGAGTAAAACTTTGTCTAAGGCTTTTTTCTGATGCTTTTAATCACGAAACACATTTGTATTGCTTCGACTATCAAGCATCCCTTTATAAACAACATTATTACCTTTTTTAAGTAAAACACAAGAGAGAGAGAGAGAGAGAGAGAGAGAGACAAACGGACAGACAGACAGACGCAGGCAGGCAGGCAGACAGACAGACAGACACAGACAGGTGGGTTGGCGGACGGACGGACATACATTTACATCCTTTTCATGATTTAGGTAGACGTCTTCATAGGGTCCACAATATCTACGGTCATCGTACAATCAAATTAAATAGAAAAACATAATTGCGAACTGTATATGGGTCAACCACTAAATTTGCAGTGCGTAGCAAGATGTATTGAGATAAATTACTTAACAATTTTTACGAATTCACGAAGTTTATAAACCATGTAACAATGGAAGTCCGGAGTGAAAATACGTTCTTGTCGTATAAACTTTTAATTACCTTTATATTTGAGAAGTAGATCAGGTTACGATAATAAAATATAAGGTTTTCAAATTATATGGTTATGGTTAACCTAATGAGCTGTTTTTAGTTGCACATAAGTTACAAATGTTGAAGTCCTCAACATGACTATAAGCTCTATAAAAACGAATAGTTGAGAAACATTTACGCTGTCAAGATGAAGGGGGACATCCTCGTCTAATTGGGGATATTTAACGGTTTCAAAATCGAAATAACCTGTTTTTTCTCCATTTCAAAGCAATGTCTGAAATCTAGAAATGAACTGCAGTACCAGAAGTATTAGCTTTGTTCAGTCGATGATTTCATGGTAGATTTTACTATCCACAGAAACAAGAAATGGTTAGAGTTCAGTCGATGATTTCATGGTAGATTTTACTATCCACAGAAACAAGAAATGGTTAGAGTTCAGTCGATGATTTCATGGTAGATTTTACTATCCACAGAAACAAGAAATGGTTAGGGTTAATTAGTAAAATCTATGACAAGAGAAATGATTTTAATTTGATATTGTTACTCGTACATGTAATTATCCCCACTTAGATGGGGATGTTCCACGAGCTATTTATTATGGAGTATATTTTTCTCAACTTATTCGTTTTTCTAGAGCTTTTAGTCGAATTGAGGACTTTGATATTCGTAATCTTTGTATAACATATCACTAAGAAGCTCATTACTCTATCAGGGCTACAATACACCTTTGCAAAATGTTATCATCGTAAAACCTGATCTACTTTCAAAATATAAAAGTATTTTTAGCACTCTTCTGAGACAAGGACTATCACAGCCTGACTTCTATGGTTTGATTTTCAAACTTAGTAAGATCCTTGGTGATAATCACTTTCATAAATCTTTAAAGAGGTTATGAATACATCACTTTGCAACGGACTGCATGTTTAGTGGTTGACCCATTTACAGTTCGCCACTATGCTTTCCTGTTTGATTTTGCGATGACTGGACAGATTGTTGACCCTATGATGACCTCTACCTAAATCCCCAAATAATGTCGAGTTTGACTTTGATTTTTGTCTTAAATCTTGTCTTGTCGTACACTTAATATGGTTTGTTCTCTAGTTGCTTTGGCTATTGCAATGTCATTTGGTACTTTCTTCGTGGCTTTCTAGCCTTCTTGTTTATATACATATATACATCCTCATCTATGTATTATACTTATATTGCCTTGTAATACTGCCTTGTTTAATAGAGAATATAACATGACTGAGATATCTTTATTTACACTGTCTCGTGTAACGGATGGCAATAGGGTAAGTGGTGTTTGTTGCAGCCTATAACTTGGTTTAAACACCCAGAGGCCATTTTTGCCACCGACCGTTCCAAGGCAGTAGCCCAATTGTCAACCTTTTTATGTTTGTGATGTCGTATCTTGCTTTTTTTTCATCTTTGTAATTATTGTTTGGTTATCTGTGTGTTTTTGGTTGACGGTGGTCCTTCAATGCTACAATTCCTGTTCGACTTTTATATCTACTTTTATTGATTCATGACAGGTACTATAAGATGCAACACCTCTCATACCCCTAGCGCCGACTTAAGCGGTATTCTTCTTTAAAACCACAAAGATTAGGCTTGGAGATCCGAAACGCCCAGTAAGTAATTGCACTACTGATTTGTAGTCGGGTCGACATTTTACAGCCGTCACACAGCACTAAACAAACGCTAGTGTGAATGTCAATAGCTACAGAAAAGGGGATCAATTAGCCCACGCTTTTGAAACGTTACCTCCTTCATGTGACTATGTGTTACCATTATATATATCATGGACAGGGGCTTAAATGATACGATGTCAAACATTGATCAAACGTTTGGCTTTTGTGTATTTTGGGCCCTGAAACATGAGTTGTGGATGATCATTTCCCATATAAAATTATTTCAATTTCAGAATATATCGACCTGTCTGCAATTCTAGTGAGTTTCTTTCAATACAAGTCCTTGTGCTCTCAGATGGTATAGCTTGCCAGATAGCAATACGCCTGACATTTGTTTTAGTATTTATATATACAAAGTTTAAAGCGCTAACAGCTTAGTAACAGCTTAGTAACAGCTTAGTATACACACTTTGAAGCAAATGCATCATCTTGTGAAAGTCAGTTTTGGAATTTCAAATCAATCCAGAAGTATGACAACTGCTATACATACATACATACATACATCTCAATCCAAATGGTCATCTCTACATTGTAGTTGTCACATAGGCGTAACCTGCCCATTCAAAATCATAAAGTTGATACCGACGTGAAGATGTCTTATGTATTTTACAATATATTTAAAAGAACGTTTTTTTCCTGAGAATTAGGACATACGTATATCAGTATTAGTTTTAAAAAAACAAAACGTTTTAAAATAAAACAATAAATGATACAGAGTATGAAAAGAAAAACAAATGGAAATATACAAGATATATTGCAGTCACTGTTTGATTGAGATTGTTGGATGCTTGCTACGGTTAACGCCCTCCAGTACCGGGTTGAGCAGAACTCAGTATTTAAAAGGGCAATGTCCGTAACTTTTAGCTTATAAAACACGAAATAATTACGTTGACAAACATTAAACACTTACCATTATTGAATATTTATTAAATAAAACCAGATTGTTTGACGGAATTCAATAACGGTACAAAAAAGTACCACTTCGTGATTTTGAACTCGCAACCCAAATTAAAATTACACTGTACATGCTATGTAGAAAACATAATGCGCTAATGGGTGTCACGTGAACAGAAGAAACTGTAAATATTGTGGGGCACACATCGTTTACAAACAATAAATAAAACTATTTTTTCAAACTCACGAATATATTACTACAGACTTAATACTGTGAACACAGAGTCTCAAGTTCTGTATCTGTACCCTTTAGCAATATAAATGCAAAATAAGCAATTTTAAACTGTTTTGTGATTGAAATTATCAAACAGAAGCCTTAGAAAAAGTGTCACTCGCACACATCCGAATAGCAAGACAAATTATGTTATACAAATACCCTATTTTAAGGAAAATATCAAACTTATTTCATCATAACCTTTCTGTAAGTATAACTCTGATTCTAAACTACTTCATACATAGTTAACTATTTCGTCTGATTAATCTCCGTGTTGCTTCATAAGATTTTGATTTTAAATGCAATTTGTTACGACAGCCACGTACGCGATCCTTTTGATCAAAACGATTGATAGACATGTATTGTTCAAACACATCAAACACTACATAAACAATCAAAAAAAGCACGAGAAGCTTTTCTAAAAACAGGATCAAACTCGAGGCTAAATCAGCTGAATACACCTGTAAATGGCTATTAAGTTGACATAATGTTCCACTGTTGGACCGTTTGTTTTAAGCATAGGATTGTTTTACTTTCCAGACGCAATTGAAATAGTACCTATATAAGTATTTCTTAATAATCAAGCCATGTTATTTGTAAATAAAATGCCTTACTTTTCAAAATCAGTTGAGAAATGAACATGATAGCTTTAGGGTGATTTCCCAAGGCATAATTTAGATTTTTCTTTTAGAATTTCAATCAAAAATGGTTTTGTACATTTCGTGTCGCAGATAGATACTTGTATTGCTATGAAAGAGATTTTATGTTGAGTCTTTCATCCGATACTCAGGCAGATGTAATTGAAGCCGTTAGTGACACCTCTGACATACTGAACATTGATAACACTTTCGTTTCTACTATGGTTATTACTATCTATCCTTAGGAACTTTAACTGAACAAACCTAACATTTCTGGTACTGTCGCTTCTTTTCATGATTTACATCTCTCTATTTAAAATGGTGAAATCATTAGAAAAATCTATGACAAGGTAGATGATTTTAATATTGATATTGTTAATTATCCCCACTTAGATGGGGATGTTACCCAAGCTACTTCTTATGGGGTCTATGTTTTTTTTCTTATTAGGTTTTCTAGAGCTTGTAGTCGTGTTGAGGACTTTAATATTCGTAATATATGTATAACCAAAAAGAAATTACTCCAGCAGGGCTACCGTTACCATAAACTTCGAAATACCTTCGCACAATTTGACTATCGCTACCCTGATCTGAGCAAATTTGAAGAACTCTTTTGCGACAAGAACTATCTACTTCTATGGTGATGTGATTTACAAACTTCGTAAGATCCTTATCATAATCACTTTCATACAATTCTTATAAAACGTGTTAAAATGTTCTTCAAAAGAGGTTACGACTCTATCATTTTGCAACTCACTGTATGTTTAGTGGTTGACCCATTTAAAGTTCGGCCTTATGATTTCCTCTTTGATTGTGCGATGACCGAACAGTGTGGACCTTATGATGAAGTCTACCTTAATCCTTAATTTGTTATATTCATATTTACATGACCATTGCTTTGTTATTTGTATTGCCTATTAATGCTGCCTTGTTTGTTAGTGAATATAACTTGTCGGGGATATCTACACTGTCCCGTATTTTGGGGTTGACAATAGGGTAAGAGTGAGATTTGTTTGGTACAGCCTAGAACCTGCGGTATTTGTTGCCACTGACCATACCAAGGAGGTAGCCCTATTTTCAACTATTTTATGTTTGGGATGTCATATTTTGCATTGTATTCATCTTTGTAGTTGTTTTGTTTCTGTGCGTTTTGTGGTTGACTGTGGCCCTTGAATACTGCATTTCCTGTTCGACTTGTATATTCATTTGTAATGCAAGATACATCTAAATTAAGAACACTCACACGTTTTAAATACAATGCTACAGTTAACACACGTTTTAAAAACAATGCTACCGTTAATATAAGGTATTTGAAATTTCCTAAATGTGTGATTTTCCAGCAACAATAAGATTGCATGGGTAAAGCTCTATCAAAAGGTGTTTTGGTAAAAAATATTTATTTATTAACCGATTTCTAGAACTAATGTTTTTAATTTATCACTAACAATTCCACCTCAGATAATATGGCAATATAAATAATTTGGTGGATTATAATTTCATATGATTGAAATATTGTTAAAAGCGACATTAACCCCCACCACCCCACTCTCCCCCTCCCCACCACCCACAAACCCACACATACATATACTTACTTTTTAAAGCTTGTTTTTTATAGAAGTATTATTAGAAAGATTAGATATAAAAATCGAAAAAAAAATTAAGCATTCAATGACAACAGTCAACCAAAAACATTCAACAAATAACCATTACCGTGGCAAAAAGGCCGTAAGGAAGACGTAAGACGTTGTATATAATGACTGCACCATCTTAAACTCCGTGATAATGAGTATAAGGATACAGCATCATCATCCAGTATGAGGCTCTGTCGTTACTCTAGTTGAAACTCTGAAACATTTGACACTATCGACGTTTAAAATAACATATACTAGTCTGCACTATGCACACATGTTCCTTGTTCTACGCAGTGTTTCTTAAAATTCTCGCGTTTCAAACAGTTAACTGCAAACTGTCCGGGTAAGTTTAAAAATGCGATTCGTTTTACACGTTATTACAAATGTCGTCAACTTGTTTCATGACGTCATTTTCTCAATCACCTGTATAGAATATATGGTATAGTCATATGATATGTCACATGGTCAAGTAAAGTAGTGGTTTCTTCCATAGTCAAAACCCCATTCAGTATTACATGACTGGAAATAGAAGCATAATCAGTGTATACACCGTGGTACATAATTTAGCAATTCAATGTTTTATGTTTTCTTAAATTGTACATCAGTAACAATATTACATTCATTTATATAAAAAGAACCATGGAACCATTCCTTAATACAAAATTTACTCCACACAAGTGAAATCCAATAAACTTGAGCAGCTTCTAAGAATTGGTAAAGGACGTGTCGTCGTAAACGCTTGCCTCTATGATAGTCTGATCATTCGCGAAGACGTCTACGTGGGAGAACATTGTTACAATATTGAAAAACATACTCAATGTGATTGTTTAGTGGATATGGTAAAAAGTGAAAAAGGAATTTGGTAAGCTACTGCAACGTGTATATGTTACTTTTAAGTGGATTTAAAAGAGAAAACCACAGTTGTGTCTGAATGTAATTTCATTTTATGCATTATATGAATTATTTATGATAAAACAGCAATGCAATGCAAATAAAATGCAAATATATATATACCGATAAAATTAAGTTTAGCAAGTAAATGGCATGGCAATTTCATTTGCGCATATTCCAGGTTATGCGTGGCAGAGGACATTAACACTATAATTAAAATTATTAACAAATATATGCAGAGCATTGTGTTTGAAACGATATCTGAGAGAAAAAATAACAAAATGTTTTAATCTACCTGCTTAACAGATATTATAATTTCGTTCTTATTTCAATGTAAAGGGAGGTAATTTTCATTTTTAAAACTTTGGTTCGTTATTGCATTATAGTATCCATTGATTTTGCGGTTTTTATAACGTGAAGCCCAGAACTGTTATTAAGTGACGTTTAACCATGTTCTTTATCATATTATTATTTTTAAATATGAAATACGTTGTTTTAACTCAATATGTTTTATAATACTTCACATTATAAAATAGCTTTCAATTTCTTTGAGGTTAATGTACATAAGGACTTGCTATATATAAATATATATATATAAATATATATATATCACAAAATATAAACTTATTATAAATTATTTATGTAATCATAATGTTTAATACTGAATTTACGGAACGATTTTAGGGGGTTTAAAGTAAGCGTATTTCTATATATTGTGTGAATAATTAAGTTATAACAACTTGAACGTTTTGCTGTGCTATTCATAGTTGTTAATTTAAAATGCCGTTGTAATTGTTTTTTCGAAGCATCTGTGCCTTTATAACTTAACTGCCAACTTATAGGTTATGTAAAACATGATTTCCCATCCTTTCAGAAAGGTTGAAAGGATTTAAAACATACTTCATTGACATTTAGTCCAAGGTAAACTCAATTGCAGATATGTATATGAATTAATATCACTGTTTCAGGTCCTGCTTGTTACCGCATAATACTTAACATGCAAGCATGAACATCATATTCATTTTACATTGTGACTCGTTTTTGAAATATCACTGGCGAATACTTCAGCAATAGTTTCTAGAAATTATACGGTATGGCTGGTTAATTATTAGATTCAGGATATAAACAATTAAATGATCATATATCCTTAAGTAAACTAGAAACGAATTCGTGTTCGGCTAAAATTGATTTCATATCACGTAATTTTCATAAAGATAGCGAGGAAATCAATTTAAGTATTGTCTATAAATGTTAACCTCAAATGTAACATATATAAGTCCCATCAATCATATCAATATAATCCTTAATATCATACCACCCACAAACAGAATAATAATTACTGTACAGATAGGATTTTAAAGCTTTTCCATTTCATATGCGATTGATGAAACGAGTTAAGAATTACTCCGTTTGGAAAGTTAAAATTAAAACAGTTCGTAACGAGTTTTATAGATCGTTTATGGAATGGGGACGAGTTTGGAGGTCCTTTTTATCACATAACATTACAGTCAAATATGTAAAAAACAATTTTCAGATGGACATAAAGCCGCCACGACGTCAGACAAACTTTAGCGCCAAAACTTCATAAAATCACGTACGTTGACACCAAAACGTCATGTGACGTCATAACAAAAGAGCTTTTATGAGCATTTGCCAAATTTTAAGAAATAACAGATTTGTATAACGTTATTTATTATAAGTTGTTGGTAAATAAGTACATCTAATCAATATTGTTATTTTTACATCCCACAGGGATTCTGTGACTTTCATAGATCCAGTTTCATCCTTTAACACATGTGTTACTTACATCATGTTGAAGGTTTTGTGTTCACTAAATTTTTGCCCATTTTAATAAGATTTTCCTTAGCTTTTCCATGTGATCTTGAATTAGACACTTGTGTTGACCTTTGGACTCCTGTTATCCGTCCGTCTATTATTAATAAAGGATCTTTGATACGTAATAACGTAGTATCTCTAATAATTTCTAAATGGCCCTATTTTCACAGAATAGTATTACATTTAAATTTACATGAGTCTTTTACCGAAAACACTTAAAATAAATCTTTCTTTTAAAAATTCCACATAATAACTATACATTTCTTAGATCTAAGCCATTTGTACGTCTTTAAATCTTCATTCGGCAACCTCATCCCATGTTCCTTCCAATAATTTTACCATATTTTTTAATAACGGCTCAAATGTTTCATTAACACCTATTGAATCACCTCTTTTGAGAAAATATCACATAACGTCTCCATTCAGATATCGTGTTATTCAATCTAGACGCAGAGTGTTTCCCTCTATAAGTGCAATGCTAAGAGGTGCATTTGTTGCAATTATTTATCTTGCAAGTCCACCATTAAATCAACTGTTAATGGTAGAACATTAATATATGTCTAGCTTCAAATGTTGATTGACGCACTGCTCACGTCATTTATGTTTTGAATTGAAATGCACCACGTTGTGGTATACAATATGTTGGACAAAAGGTCGTTCCTTATAAGTTCGATTCCGTGAGCATAATAGGCTCACGGAATTTTGTACGGGGGGAATTTTGTACACCCTATTTTCCTGAAAGCTCAATATGTGTAGAGCATTTTGGAACATGTGTGCCATCTGAGCGTTGGGACTTTATCGTGTTACAGGGTGTAGAATACGTTATCTATAAAATAATAATTAATTTTACTGCATGTTGAAATCTAAAAATGTATGGAAGAAAAGGTTTGTATTTTAAATTTTCTTCGTTATTCATGCTTTTAATAATACAAACTTTCGTTTCACTTACTTTTTATACCTTGGATACCTGCGTTTCTAACTCTACGATACCGTAATTTACGTTACCTTGTTTTATTAAGTTTTTTAACGTAAGACATTAAGAACATTAATGATGTTACATCTGAAAATTATTCCAAACCTTACAGATATCACAGACATACGTTCCCATGATGTTAATAATGTTTGGTTCTTGTAAAGTCCGTTACATTGTGTGTTTTAAATTATTTTCTATTTTGCTGCATTTTAAAAGAAATAATAGAACAAATCATCCAGTAAACTATTAAACTTAAAGTTTTATTGCAGCATTTCTTTAAACATAATTAAAATAACTACAAAATTTCGTTTCAAGTAGTGTTTATACCTTTGATACCTGCGTTATTAAGTCTACGTAACCGTAATTTACGTTACCTTGTTGAATGAAGGTGTTTGGTTTAAAAAATTAAGAACATAAATATTTTATATTCGAAAATTATTTCAAACATCTCAGTTATAATAGACATTCGTATCCATGATGTGAACAATGTTTGGTTCTTGTATTGTCCGTTACATTGTGTGTTTTTTAAAATAATTAATAATCGTTCGTGTGTTACCAGAAATCTAGAAAATTCAGCCAATTAGCTTATACAGATGTTTACATCCTTTTATTTAGATACCACATCTAAATATCAAATAAAAACATGGATATATATCTTTATTTTCCTTTTTATACTGTTTATACATAGGCAAACATTGAATGAAATGAAGTTTATATATAATTTACAAGACTCTTCCATACCAAATTCAAAGAAAAAAATTGCAGATTGTATGCGCAATTTTAACTGCTATTGCAGATTGTATGCGCAATTTTAACTGCTAACATATTCATATATTAATCAAATGTAACACATTAAGCAATTTCAACATATTCACAAAATGAATTGAACTTTACTTACGTTACTAACAAATATAAATGTATAGCTCTATAAGATAGCATGCATTTTCATGGAAATATATTACATCATTTGAGCTCATAATTCCTCTATGGTAGGTCTGGTTATTGCTGGTCAGTATGGTGCCACAAAAACACTTGAACGTGTGCATGTACAAATGCATGATTATAGAAAATTGACACGGCGGCAAAACGCTCTAGTTGTGTCTTTTGAATTTTCGGCCCTGACAACAGGAAAGTTTGGGTTTCACCTCGCCTCTTGCACTCAAACTACTTAGATAGATCTAGGGACGCAAGTGCCTGTCAAAAAGTCGACTCAATGTGCTTTGCTAAGTATGTCAAACACCAGCTCTGCCAAATCGTCATACGTACCAGGAATTGAAGGCTGACTGTGAGGTCAAACACATACACAGTATATTCAATAGGTTGCTGTGTACCTGGCTCATCTGATACTTCTAAGCAGTAGAGCAATTTGACTGTCAGTTCTAACTGAATTGCCATCAACTGTTGCAAGGACCATGTTATTGAGCCTAGAGGATCTGATAGCTTCAACTTAAGATACCTGATCAATAAGGGAACCAATTGACCAAATATAGCGTGTCAATTAACAAGTCATTGACAAATATGTCATGGTCTTCTCAGCCTGATGCTGTAATAGATCATCAGCAACATCTCTCTATGCTGAAATACCGGACGATCGGAGGTATATCTCATAGTCAGTGATATCAACTCGGAATGTGTTTGTGAAACCAATGATAGATTCCATGGCTCTTCTCAAATCGTTCTCGTTGTTCTTTGCTAGGGATGGATGCAGGTCTTTGTGCGAAGAAATAACTTCTGATGCCATATTTGCCATCTCTGGCAGTTGTTTCTACATTGTCGTGTAATGTACCAGTGGTATAACCTGTATGCTGCATACTTTCTACTGAATCTAATGACGTTACCCTGAAAATTTGTAAATTGATTGATAGTTTATTAATAGTTATGTGACTTGTGGAAGAGGGACACTGAATCTCCTGTTTTGGAGAAGTTCATTTGACCCGGGGATGGGTTGTGTCAAGAGTCAGGGTGTCATTTAATATACTGGAATGTGTTTGGCGTAGTTCCAATAGTCATACTCAAAGAACATTAGACATAGGCGGTAGGGTGAAGATATACGCATGTCAAGGTCATTTTCCTTTGTGGCCGTCTTTGATAAGAGTTAGTATTATTAGTATTGTGTCCAACAACTAGTAATCAGAATAAGGCAAGAAAAGCAGGATATATTGTAACAAAGGGAATATGCCATAACTAGTAAAAAAACAAAAACATTTTCAATAAAGTATATTAAGCTCCCAGTAGTTTAATGTGCAATTACTATTTTTCTGATTTACAACCATTTTAAAATATTTTTTTATTATATAGTTATTTTATTTTTAGGCATTATATTTATTTATTTACTTATACTAATGAATTACATTACATATACAAATAATCATAGTTAAAAGTAAAATACTAGCACCTTTATTTCTGGAAACATCGAAATTGTAACGTATTTTTTGTGTTTATTTTACCATCGTAACTCTCTCTCTCCACACACACATTTTATTTATTCATTTATTCATTCTTTTATATATTGATTTAATGAATATTATTTTATTTTTAAAATAGTCACTGTTTCAGTAAAGAACTACAGCCTTTGTTTCCGGAAACATTCAATATAACATTAAATGGTAACGTAAATTTCGTGTTCATGTCACGTAACGTTAACATTGTCTTTTGGAAATTTGTTTTATTTCATGAGATTTTGTTTTTAACATGTTTGATAAATAATATAAAATATACATACCGTTTCGTTGCATAGAAACAATTTTTGAGTATTACATTTTCAAAACAAGATAATGGAAACGTATGTCAAATGGATGTCACGCCCTTATGTCCTATACTAATTTGGCAAAAATACTTTATTTTGTAGCAAATCCATACCCTTTCAAGAATACTTATCCTTCAAAATTCCCCCAGAGTGGGGATGGCGTCTTTTGGTAACTTACGGTCTAGTTATCAAATCGTGTATTTATGATTTTTTGATAACGAACAGGGTGTAACGTAAACTACAGTATATTTTCATATTTTCGTTATGTTGAAAAGGCTGTCTAAATTAAACAATACATAAATAACATAAATATAGGTAGTATTTCTTGTTCTTATGCACATTTTTTACTCATATTGAAATTTATTGAAAGTGTTTTGGAATTGTTATGGTAACGTAATTGTCACACGCCCCAACTCTCAGATAGCACACATATCTCATTTTGAAGCTTATTGTATGTCCTTTCAGAAAATCATACCCTACAAAATTCCCCCTGGTGGGGAGGGGATCTACAGCCAGCTCAATGACTATACTATATAATTCAGGCAATCTCAAAACGTTAAAGAATTACCTGTACCAACACTTTCGTCAGTCAAGTCATAGTTTTAGTAACGTAACTGTTAATCCTGTTGAATATATAATGTATGATAATGATGCAACCAAATACTTTTAAAATAAAAGCTAGACATATAGCAGAACTAATATGGATGAAAAACATGCAGACATCATTTCCACTTTATTAGGCTTATTGCTCTCATTCAAAAAACCTTTGCTAAGGAAAATACTAAATCTTTGGCCTGTAACAAGATTAAAGCGTGTTTTACTAACAGCAGTTTGGACAATATGTGGACATGCCATGACGTTTGTGAATCACTTATTTTTCTATTAGATAATGTTTTCGTCAGGTATGGAACTACCCATTATAAACAAATTGTTGGTATCCCTATGGGTACGAACTATTCACCACTTGTCGCAGATTTGTTTTATATATGAAAGAGATTTCGTGTTGAGTCTTTAACCTGATACCCAGGCAGATGTTATAAAAGCTTTTAATGACAACTCTCGGTATCTGGAGGACATATTGAACATTAACAACCATTTATTTTCTACTATTGTTAATAATATATATCAATGTATATCCTAAAGAACTTCTACTTAACAAAGCTAATATTTCTGATACTAACGCTTCTTTTCTCGATTTACATCTCTCTATTGGAAATGGTGAACTAATTAGTAAAATCTATGACGAGAGAGATTATTTTAATTTTGATATTGTTAATTCCCCATTTAGATGGGAATGTTCCCCGAGCATCTTCTTATGGATGTATCTCAACTTATTCGATTTTAAGAGCTTGTACTCGAGTTGAGCATTTTAATATTACTAAAAAGCTACTCCATCAGGGCTACCGTTATCTTAAACTTCGTAAAACCTTTGCAAAATTGTATAATCGTAACCCTGATCTTCTTTCCATATATAAGAGTAATTTAAAAACTCTTCTGCGAAAGGACTATCACAACCTGACTTCTATGGTGACGTGATTTACAAACTTCGTAAAATCCTTGTCCATGATCCCTTTTATACAATCTTTAGTACTATTGTTAAAAGGTTTAACAAAAGAGGTTATGATTGGTGGCGGACCCATTTACAGTTTGTCACTATGCTTTCCTCTTTAATTGTGCGATGACCGGACAGTCTGTGGATCCTATTAAGACGTCTACCTAAAGTCCATAAGGACGGTGACGTTTGAAGTTTGTCTGCATTCTTATCTTGTCGTGCCCTCAATGGTTTATTCTCGTGTTGCTCTGGCTTCTGTCAAGTCATTGAGTACCTTCTTTGTGGCTTTCTATGCTATTGTTTAATGTATTTATATATACACGAGCACCTTTGTGTTTTTCTTATATTGTCTATAAATGCTGCCTTGTTGGTCAGAGAATAGTTCATGGCGGGGATTTCTTTATTTGCACTGTCCCGTTTTATTGGGATGACAGTAGGGTAAGTGTGAGATTTGGTTTAGAACCTGGTTTAAACACTCAGCGGCCTTTTTTTGCCACTGACCGTTCCAAGGCGGTAGCCCTATTGTCAACCATTTTGTGTTTGTGATGTCATATGCCTTTATTCCTTATTAACATTGCCATTCATGCTTGTCGTTTTGCGATTTTTTGGGTTTACTGTGTTCTGTGAAAGCTGCATTACCTGTTCGACTTTTATACTGATTTTTAGATGTGGTTGAATTTATAATACATACAATAGGTAACTGAATTAACAAAACTCGTGTAGTGTTACAGATTTGCTGTATTTCATGCCCTACCAATAAAAGTCGTTCCAGGTTGTATTATACATGTGTACGTACAATAAAATATGAAATGGGTGTTCGACACTGCTAACAAGGAATGCTATGTGATAAATCTATGTAATCAACGCGTATATAATACGCACTTGATAATACACATGCTTTTACTAAGATCAGCTGGTGTAGACATATAAAATAGATATGAAAGTTGAACAGGAAATGTTGCATTCAAGGACCACAGTCAACCACAAACACGCACAAAAACAAACAGCACTTATTAAAGGCAAGATATCACAAACATAAAGGAGCTGAAAATATTATTACCGCATTGGAACGGTCAGTGGCAAGAAAGGCCGCTGGGGGTTTAAACCAGGTTATAGGGCACACCAAACCTCACTCTTACCCTTTTGGCATCCAAAAAAAACACGAGAAGTATAAATAAAGATATCGCCGCAAAGTTATATATGACTTGGCAGAAGCCAGAATGACAAGAGAACACGCCGTAAAGAGTATGACAAAACACGATTTAAGTTATCGCCGGTACAAAATGAACACAAGCACGCGTCTTATCAGTCTCAATTTTCCTACAGCGATAATCCAATTCAATTCATCAAAACAGCCAAGTTACCAATAAAGTTCGCATCTTTTCAGTTTCAAAAGTTCACAATGTAAAGTGTCGCTCAAAACTAGATCTGTTAAACAATGACTCCAGTACTCCAGGCAGTTTTGAAAAAGAGGCCAATGATGTCACAACTAATCTGTTTTTCCAGTAAGTGTCTAATATACTTATACTGTATCGTCTCTATTTGCGTGTCAAAACGAAACTGTTTTCTTTACACGATGAATAAAATGCTTGATATGTCAAAACTATGAAAGTATCTCACACAAACGTTAATAAATATATAGTAAATACAAATCATACGATAATTCACGTGTGACCCTATTACAGGAACTGAATCTACTGTGCCCTGTTACCTTAATAACTATTTGGCGACTTAAGCCTTTCATACGATGTGAATTCAAATATATTTAAATCGGTCCAGAAATACATATTGACTAGTAAACCGTTTTAGGTTATATAGGGAGATGCAGGCAAGATGGACTTGTTTCATTGGTGTGCTCCTAAACGACTTAACCCTAGCGGCTATGCCTTCTGTGCGAATCACGTTCCTTTATTTTTTTATAGGTTTTTCCTTGCTACATTTCTCCACTTTCCTTAATTCATACTCATAATTTTTTCGTTATTTTCGTTTCTGCATTCTCTAATGTAAATCGATTATTTTCTTATTCCTTAAATTGTTGCTACATTTTTTTCTCCTTTTAGTATTAGCATTAGTTCTATCGATTGATACAAACATATTTATATTTCAAATTTACCGCTATCTTATCCTTTTACCACATTCAACCAGTGGATAAGAACTCTATAAGATTTTATCTTTCGTTCTGATCCTTTTGTTTTTGTGTACACATTTTGTGTATTGTTGTAACTATTTGGAAACAAAATATGTTAAAATTAAATACAAAATCATCAAATAAAAGTTTTTTTCGTATATAAATTACGAGTTATATTCATTGATGTTTTAAAACAATATTTAGTCGTTTTTATTTGATATCTTTTCACTTATTTTAGGTAACTTGTATGACCCTAATTGACTTCCCTAGATTTTTTTCTCAAAGAGATGTTCAGCATTCAGCAGGCTGTTCTATTTTTTGTAACATGATATACTTTCAGTTCACATAGACCGTTTGTAAGTAGGACGATTATAACTCGATTTATAACATATTAAACAGAGGTTGGAAAGTTGACTTATTGACTTAGTGAAACATTGATAAAATAGGTATGTATGACTTGAATAAATAATAACTTAACTTTATTTTGAAATTTATTTTGATTTTAGCCCGCCAATAGCTAATCAACCTTTTGATTGTAAACATCGACTGATAAAATTTACCTCGAGATTATAAGTACCTCGAGAACAGGATACTTGAGGATACTTTAAATTCTTTAAAATCAAGTACCGCTTATAGCTTTTATATATTGATCCTAAGGTGGCATATATGAAGTCACATGCAAAAACATATATAAACATCATCTAAAACGCTATATGTAATTTAAATTATTTAAAATTACTGCTTAATGCATGCAAACACATTATGGAGATTTGTGTGTATGGAAATGCAACACAACAGTATATATCTCTTGAGATCTAACTTCATCCGATCAATCCCAGACCTATCGTTTAAAATATGTTTTTAAATAGTTTCATTAACTATATGTTTTACATATGACTGATAGCATAAAGTGCTAAAATGGACAAAGGCAATCTTGAAGTTTGTATCCCGCATTAAAATTATCATCTCGATTTATTAATTCAGCATTTTAACTTGAAACCTGCTTGCATATAATCACTGTAGGTAAAGTGCGAATCGAGGATGAGTTTGCAGATATCAACACGCTATTTTGTAGACGGGTTCTGTTGCTTCATGGGACATTAAAAATGTAAACAAACGGAGTATTTTTAAGATATTTCAATTGTTTCTAAAGTTAAATTGCATTTTCTTCACTGCCTTAAACTCTGATAACTTTGACGACAAGTTGCTATATGTTTTATATGTTTATTCCATTCATTAAATTAGTCAAGGCGAAAAATATACGGTATATGATGTTATAACATTTCTTCTAAATATCTTTGTGTAAATGCCGTCTCCTTTACTACTGGTTTTGCGCAAAATATCTGTCAAAGTATTTCAATTTGTTTCTTGATACAATCGTCAGAGATGGAACGTCAGTTATTCCATTATCGCATACTGAATCCATAAAGGTAATTGAATCTTAACAGGACATATGTGTTCCTTCAATGAGAAAAGCGAGCAAGCTATATGTTGCTGTAGCCGAGTGTCCATTAAAAGATGTCACTGACCTTGATAATACAACAATGGAAACCATACTTTAAAATACAACAGAAACCCAATAAATACTGAAAAGGGGATTCGCCGCCATTTGCATCAATAATAAGAACTAGGTACTACCTATGTGAAGGGCAAAACCATGACCAGCCTTTGATTGCAGTAAAAACAGTACAAACGCACTCGTGATTTAAATTATTTGCATCCGAACGACTAACTGTATTTTATCTACCGATAAAATACAGGTACGTATTTATTATTTCGATTCTAACACAACAATAACCCAATTGTTTACGCTATTGGGCACTATATATTATCTCGGAGGTCAAGACAATCATGCTGCTATGTTTACAGGCCGTTCCATTGGGCGCCCCCGTATGCAAAGTTCTGCGTTTCAGTTATTAGTCTCGTGACAAACAATTAAGTCATTGCTTACGTCATATAGCTCGCGCTGTATGACGTCAAACGTTCTCAGCATGTTCAAGATGCTTATTAAAGTTATATGTTTACTGATGCACATGATGGGTTTATATCGGGAGTGTGCATGATTTGGGAGCATGGCAAGTTTGTTGTAATTAACATTTCATTAAAATTACTGTTGAGTTTGTCTTCGTGACGTATATTTACCAAGTGACGTCATGTAACGTGCGCTTCCAACGGATGAAATATACACGGGGAATTAATGGAACAGCTGTATTTTATCGTAGAATAACATGCAGCTGTCTCTCTTCTTTGTGTATATGAAAAACTGCGGAGGTCGTGTTAGAATCTTTTTTAAGACATTAATTTAACATTTTAACAATATAAACAACATATTATCATTGACATGGTTATTGAAGTAAAATAATAGTTTAGTCCACTTTAAAAAATATAAACGTTTAACAATATAAACAATTTATATATGATCATTTTAACAAATGAGATGAAGCTAAGTTGAAGTGATGAGCAACTTTATTTTAATAAGCGACCACCGAATTCCAATTGCGCAAAGCGTGTCGTAATTGGAAAAACCCAACACCAATTTTTATACTTCCCGTGACGTCACAATCGTGTGATAGTAAAAATTGTTTACCAGTGAACAGTAAAAATTGCTTCACGCTAAGGGTATGGGCAATTTATACAGGAGTGTAAACGTGAGGTATAATAATAAATACATTATACTTTATTATACTCTATTCGAATGGAGTATAACGTAATGTCACCAGTGGCAGAGATGTAATAGATCTCTGTCCGTGAGTATCCGATTAATTATTGCTTTGATTAAATGAAGCTGTAAGCGAGTTTAACTGAATCCAAATCCTGCCAGTATTCCCATTCTTGACAGAAACCCGTTAATCATTATCGTGTGTTCGTGTTAAATTTCGTAGTTTGCTATCAAATTTGTCAAGTCGAAAACACGAAAACACGAGATTTTAGATTTAAAACCTCGCGTTTTCGCCTCCGGACCATTTTGCCGAGTACATAATTATGACCGTGTGACTGGCGGGAAATGCGTACTGTGATGATGTAAACAAAGACGAACATTCAGTCCCGTATATTTGTCTCGACAAAATAATCTCTCGTCAAAATCAACGCGAAAACGCGAGGTTTTAAATCTAAAATTTCGTGTTTTCGTGTTTTCGACCAGCCAGATTTTATAGCAAACTACGAAATTTTACTCGAAAACACGACGATGATTAACGGGTTTTCGCGTCGCGTTTTTGCGCTAAACGTCGAGATTTCGCGTTTTCGCGTTAAATTACTAGGGCGAAAATCCGTTTATCATCCTCGCGTTTTCGTGTATTCGCCCCGAAAACACGAGGTTTTAATATGGCACGAACACGATTCCGTATATATGTCCTAATAGTAGCTACGCCGATGGTATTGATCTTCGGCCGAGTAATGTTACTAATGTCTTGCAGTCGTTCTACAACGGCCTGAAATTCACGAAATCATATTAATAATTAGATCTAGATCTACACCTTTAAAGTAATTCTGATATTCTGATATTAATATTGTTTTAACAAAATCAGTCTCTGTCCTATCCCCGATTCCCATGTTGCATTTATACGCATATAACATTAGTGACGTTCGTCCTTCTTAAATATAGATATCATATCCTTCTACAACGATAGCTGACGTTGTTTGGGGCAATCTTAATACCAAAATTGAGCGTCACGTCATTACGTAATTATTGACGCCGTCGTGACGATATATCGTGACGTCGGGGGTGTTTCCCATAACAAACTGACGTTGTCGAATCTAAATCTCATTATGCGTGATGTTCCGTACGTGATCCGAGATGGCTGCGCCCAACCAACTCATTTATTTGAAGGAAAAAATCGTTCATAGCTTATAGAAAGAAAAGTTTTATCCGTATATTCCGTATATTTGAATATATACGTAATTAACTATAGTCGAGATTGGCCCGTATTATCAACATGTTTTTTTCCACAGCATATTTCCCCTACTAGTAGCCATAAGCTGGTATTGAGGTCGTATAAAAGAAAATCAAAAAAAAATCCGACCTATATATGCCTAGTGAGGAGTGCATTACAGACAAAATGGGTAATTTGGATTTTCAAAATGGTCGCCGTGACTAAACATAGCCAAAGTCTTCTGATCAAGAATTGCACAATAGAGTTGGACATATTTTTTTAGAATTGGTCACTAATAAGGTTGTGTTTCTTTGTTTTACTGTGGTTAAAAATGTCGCAGTCCCTGAGATGTAACGTTATTATATAGATAGTTCACAAGTTATGTGAGACAAACATGTATCAGAAAATGCGTTATCAACACTTTCTCTGAAACCACTGAACACATTTTTATAAAATTTCTGAATGCTTCTGAAATAAGGAGTACTTCATGCCCGAAAACAAATTAGGTCAATCGGACTTTCAAAATGGTCGATGTTACTAAATGTAGACGAACCCTTAAAAGAATATTCTTTTCAAGAACGTCACCATAGATTTTGTCAGTTCTTTTAGGTGTTAAACTATCAAGTTGTTTTGTCTCCAAGGGGTAAGAAAATAGCCCCGCACAGGTGATATAAAGTTTGTCTATAGGCAATTTCCAACGTTTGTTCCGTTTGATTGGGATGACAATAGGGTAAGAATGAGGTTTGGAGCATCCAAGAACCTGGTTTAAGCGTCCATCATCCGTTTTGCCAAAGACCGCTTCATGGTCGTACCACTATTGTCAACCCTTATGAGTTTGTATTTCGTTTATTTTGTTTCAATTTACCCTTGAAATTGTTGCTTGTTTAAAATGCGTCTTTCTGGTTAAATGTGTACTGTGACTAATACATTTACTGTTAGACCTTTATTGCTTAGTGCATGTTTGTAGAGATATCCCATGGTTAGTCAAATATTTATATATAATAGTAAGAGAAAAGGCATGAGCAGCACTTCCTCAGAAACCACCAATTTAAAAATAGTGTTGCTGACATTGTATATGAATATTTCTGTATTCGGGAGTAACTAACAGTAGAATGATAAAAGTCAATCAAACTTTCAAAATTGCCGCGATTGCTATAATTGACTAATAACCTAGCACGTCTTCTCAAAATCAACATCATATATTTTAGAATTGATTGCTAGGTACTAAACGATCAATTTCGTGTTATTTTGTCTCTTCGGGGTCAAAATTAGCACAGTTCCGGAGGTCTTAAGTTTGCATACAGAAATGTTACTTAGCATGGGTTTTCATAGACAAATATATGAGAAAAAAAACCTTACACCTAA